>JAIXND010000754.1:68622687-68721448 GCA_023646645.1 Varanus salvator macromaculatus | reverse complement strand
AGCTATGCCCACTTATGAGATCAGTGAGACTTGATCAATGAGTGGACATTTTTTAAAGTTTGAAAAAATGAATGAGAAAAGTACAACATACCGGTCATAGTCCATAACAGCAATGGCAAGGCTGACTTGTTCCACATTCTCTGGAGGGATATCAAAGACAATGGCCTCGCTGTACACTGGATTGAGTGTGTTCTTCTTTGTAGTTGTTTTCCTCTTTTTTAATCGGCGACCATCACACATAAGGGATACTTTGACGTAGGGATCTGAGATAACAGGAAGGAAGTTTAACAACCAGAAGAAAGTGCATGGACAGTTTCCACAATGGAAGGAAGCCGACAAGTCTGTTCTGTCATGGAGCTGGAAGGGGCCATTTAAGACATGGAGTCCAATCAGTGTAGGAATCCAGATAAAAATATCCCCTCTTCACTTGCATATCTCTATAGCCAGAGAGACATTACATTTCTTGGCAGTTGGTTTCATCCTCTGACTGCTTTTTCTGATGCTGAAACTCAGTCTGCCTTCCTGTCACTGAGGCCTGTTATTCAGTGTCAGAGAACAGGTGGGACCCTCCTTTGTGTGAAACCCAGAATACATGGAACCAGTGTTATTTAATGTATTGGGAAATAGCATGGAGTCAAAGCAGAGAGGTGTTGGAGAAATACAAAATGGATTCAGATGATTTTGGATGTCTGTCAACTTGACTCTGAAGAAGACCGGCATCTTCTGAGTTGCATGGACTCAGTGGTCCTGTGGGCCATTATTTTTAAAACTTTCTGGAATTGTATGTAATATATTTATTTTCACAAAAGTTATTGAAAAATATTTTGATATTCTATTGTTATAAGGCAATAAATAATGTGATAGTAAAGCTAATGTAAGTTATGTTGCAATAGCAAACATGACTCTAGTGAAATGCCAATAACTTGCTGGTGTAACAGGTTTTCTGGGGACACAAGAAAAATATTTCTATACCACTCAATATCTGCAGCACTTTGGGCAGTTCACAATAATTTATCAAAGAATAATAGAAAGAGATACAATAATAATACAGATACAATAAAACCCAGTGTACACATTTTAAAACAGTTTAAACAGCTAAAATAACTTCAGTAAAACTAAACCTAATTAAAACAGCTGACAAAACTATCCTTATGCAATTAAATGCCTGAGAATAGAGGAAAATTTCAACCTGACACCAAAAACATAGCAGGTGGGTACCAGTTGGGCCTGTGAGGGGAGATCATTCCATAAGGAATGATCCTTATGGAATGGATCCTTATGGAATGGATACCAAATAGAATGCCTGCTTGGTATTCTATTTGGTATCAGGTAAAAACCTTTTAATTTTTCCCAGCATTTTAACAGTTTAACTTTGTAGGTTTAGTTTTAATATTGCATTTTATCCTTTACTACTTCCATACATCTATGCTGATTCAATTGTAATTGCTGTGATTTTGTTGTTTTATGTTATTTTGTGTGGTTTGTGTATTTTTAACTTTTGTTAACCACTCAGGGAGCTTTAGCTATTGAGTGGTATAAAAATGAAATAACATCCACAGCCTCAGCTGATGAGCATGAAAATGAAGAATGGAGCTGCATGTCATCAACATACTGATGGGAACACAGTGCAACACTCCAGATGACCCCACTCAGCAGTTTCCTGTAGAAGCTAAATAGCCTGGGTGACAAGACCAGCCCCTGAGGAGTTCCATGCAGGAGAATCCATGGGGCTAAGTAATATTCCCCAAGCACCACCTCCAAGTTCTGCTGGAGGCTATTTATGGTGGCCAGATTGCAGGGAAATCTGTATGAGGCGAGACTGAGGGAACTGGGTCTTTTCAGCCTGGAGAAGAGGAGACTCCGAGAGGATCTGTTGGTGACATACAGGTATGTGAGGGGGTGTCACATGGAGGTGGGTAGAGACCTGTTCTCCCCTGCATAGGAAGTGCAGGACATGTTCCAACAGAGCCAAGCTCAGGGAACCAAGGTTCAATTTGGATGCCAGGAAGTACTTCCTGACACTTAGGACTCCTAGGGTATGGAATGGGCTTCCATGGGAGGTGGTTGAAGCCCCATCAGTGAGGGTGTTCAAGGACAGGCTAGGCATTTACATAGTAGGCATGTCATGAGCGGAGCCAGCTGGAGCCTGGGGTCAGACTAGATGGCCCAGGAGGACCCTTCTGACTCGCTCAGTTTCTATGTTTCTATGTTAATTTATGTTAGTGGCAATGTTGATTTAGATACTGCCCATAAGCTTACATACGTTGTGATGATGGATTGTATCCCATATTAGCTTAAATCTCATTAATTTCAGTGGTTCTGCTCTAAGTAGGAGTAACATTGGATACAGGCTGTTGTGTGTGTTGGTTGGTTCCTTTAATTAAAAATTGAATTACATTTACTTTAGCGCTTCTCAGAAACATGGCAAATTTCTGCAAAGAAGAAATAAAGCACTGAATCATTTCCCTTAGTTTGTTATGCTGAAGCCCAAACTACGTGCTATCCAGGGTTTCATAGTTCACCACATTTTTGGCCCCCAAATTGGCCTAGGAGAAGATTCCAGCTGGGTAGAAGATGGGTGTTCAAAGAGATTTTGCTTTACCCTTTCCAGTTTGATCTTTACCCAGTTCAAAATCCCATTCCCCCATTGCTTTTTCATCTGTGTGGGTAGAACACAGAAACTGTGTATCTTCTTTGTATTTTTTTTCCTGCCCAGTCAAAAGGTAGTGTAGGGAATGGTGCTTCAGAGCTGGAAGTCAAATGGCAGGAGAGTGGAGGATTATGTAGCCTCCCTTTGTGCCTCCCTTTTGCATCTGGTCAGGGATGGTCCTAGGCTAATTTGAGATGCTGCTGTTGCTGGTGATGATGAGCTCCACCTCAACCATCTTTCAAGCCTCTCTGCCTGCAAACTCCACATCATGTGCATTGAACCCCTGGTGGCAAGAGAGAGCTCCCATAGATTCAACACCCATTCAGTGGGCCAAGTAGAATGGCACTTGCTCACCTGACGAGCCAGTGATGTCCATAGCTTTGAGATTTCTGCATTTGATGACAGTGAGGGTCATCCTCCCCGCTGTAGGCAAATAGCACAGGGAAAACATGATCTCCCCCAAATCAATACTTTCCTGAAAAACAAAGAAACAAAAATGTTAAAAGCTTTGTCCTTTTAAAAGTTAAATGTTAAAAGTTTTGCAATGGAAAACAACTCAAGTCTTGCCAAGGTGTTTGAAACATTGACCTTCTTCAAAAGCACATGCATCAGATTGGATTTGAAGCACCTTTCCTGAACAGCTCAATGTCAACGTTAGGGTTGCAGGGGGATGGGGGGAGGTATATGTGGCCATCCAGAAGTTGCTGAACTCCAGCTCACATGAGCTAGTCAACATGGTCAACAGGTAGGCAATGGTGGGAATTATAGTCCAACACCATTGGTTGGAGCCACAGGTTCTTGCCTCCTGATTTGTTAGATTTAAGGACATACTTCTATAGCTGCCCAATACTGTCTACAACAGCTGTAGGGAAGGTTGGAGTTCCAACTGCAACATCAGAAATGCTTTCTGAGGTAGGAACTGCAACTAACCTCAGAAAGCCCTCCTTCCATCCAAGCAGCTGGTGCAGTCCTTTCCAGCCAGCTGCAACTCTGAGGTCAGAAAATCAACCTCGGAGACAGTGTTGGGGGGCATCCCAAGGGGCAGGGAGGGAAGGACTGAGGTCCTGCAGGGATAACTGTATCTTGGTGGAGCCTCAGCTCTCTTCATGAGCAGAGTTCACCAAAATCAACTAACAAAGTGTTTTGGAGGGCAGGAGGAGTGCTGAGGAAATCCTCGCTGGCATCCTCCTTCCACCCTTCATTGGATGCCTGCCTTCTTCTCAGCTCAGAGGGATACTGGGAGCCACATTGGTTGGCATCCTAGCTGACTTACAGCAGAATCTTATGCATGGTTATACCGAAGAAAGTTCTGCAGCTCCCAGCAATCCCTGGCCGACTAGGATTCAGTCATCCAGGGAATTATTCATTAAAACATATTGATCAACTAAAAAGGTGACCCTCGTTTATTTGACCAGCAGGATGTTTTAAACATTGCAGATGCCAAACACCATTTTATAGGAAGAAGAAGGGGAAAATTGATTCCCCCACTCCGGCCCTATGTGGATGCTTTTTAAGTGTTCCAGTCAAATATGGATGCATATTTTTTTCGGACGATCATTCAGCTACATAATTCACACATCCAAACTCTCTCAGCAGTAAGTGAACTTCTGCTTAAATTTATTTGTTTTAATTGTCCCCTAAGATGACCCATGATGTATAATAGGAATTGTAATCAAGGACTTTTTTTTCTCCCTTACATTTTGGTCTGGCTGTATTGTTATGTTACTCTTCATACTTGTTGCCTCTGTTTTAAAAATTGATTTCAATATGCAATGCCATGTTAAAAAAAGGAAGCAGTCTCTGCCATTTCTTAATTAAAGAAACATGGAACCAGATGTATGGGGAGTATGTGGTGGGGTGGGGGGAGAAATTTGTACCATTTACATTTTAAGGCACTTCCCTAATTCGGGCATTCTCACTACTATGCAAATGAAAACTTAGTTAGTCTTCAGTAAATCCACACTTTAACAAATTTTGCAATGGACTTCTCAAATTAAAAATGAGTATATTAGAGAAAATAATGTTCAAATAGACACTTTACTAAGAAAACTCCTAGCAAAAAAGTATATATTTGGATAAATGGTTAAATATTTGTATTAAGGGAATGAATTCTTCTGAATTCTCATGCAAACTTTTGAAAGAGAAATTCCTAAAGTTGGTGATGAACTAAACTTAAGATCAGAACAATGAACAACTGGGGGAAAGTGAAATCTATTGCAACAGGATGGAAGAAACGAAGAATTCCTGCCTTCATTCCTCAGTGTGAACCTGCCATGTCCCTGGCAGGTTACATGAAGGATGGTCTGCCCAGAACCTGCTGGAACCTAAGATCATCTTCAGAAATCCTGTTGCGGATGTGGCATTGGAATACTAAGAAGAGAATCTTTTGGCTCCCAGTAGTACTTGATTGTCTAACTCTGGGGGTCCAATTGGAGGGATGTTTTCTCAGATATGAGCTCCACTGTTTGAGGACATGCCCGGGTAAGTGCAGCTGACATAGAAAGGCCAGACATCTGTCATGCTCTGTTCCATAGTTCTGAATGTGTGATGCTAGGCTCCTGTTCCAAAATGGAAGCCCAGGAGCACTTGCTATGTTATTCTGTGAAATCTTCATACAATACCTGTTTATTTAAAGGAGTATGGCCAAAAAGGAATGGCACCAAGTACGTGTGCTTAGAGGAGGGGTACGGAGAAGCCAATTATGTTTTTTTGCACTGTAAATCATTTCATGATTTACCTGGTGCCAAAATCCTATCTTGCAAAAGGAAACTTTCCTGTACAAAATGACAATATGTCCATGGTATAATTTTGATAATTTTTGTGCCTAATTTAGGACATTGTTAGTCTGGCAGCATTTTACAGTGAGCCTTTCATGGCAGCTTTGTTTGTATTATGTCAAAATCACATGAAATGCAAACAGAAGCTGCTAGGAGGAAACAAAATACACTGAAGTGGATGTGAAATAATGCACCAACTGGGGACTTCTGAGAACTGGATAAAAGCATCCTCATATATGAAGCCATGAAAGCAACACTGGCATGTCCACTGTGATAAGCTGCTCAAATATCAAGAGGATTCATACAAACACACAAAGATTCAGAACAAGAAAGAGGCATGTGAACTGAGAAAGAAGTAGTGTTTGAGGTCACATCTTCCTGAGTCCTAGGGAGCTGATAGTTGCCATGAACATCCTGTGCATATATATGAGACAGAAGCCAATCAGGTTCTCCTGCTGTGACACATGGGTGTGAGAAATATATGTTTAAATATACTTCTCATAGTGCAGAGGTGTTGAACTCAAGCCCAATCCTGTTCAGCTATTCTTTTCATTTCTATTTGATGCTTCCCTGCCTTTCTACCAAGAAAAATGGCACTCAAGGATGCTTATAATTAAAAAAAAACTCAATTAAAACATGAATAAAACAATATATTAATACTGAATAAAACACAGCAACAAAGGAATAAAAACTGCAGCCAACTAATCAGACCATCTTATGTTTGAATGAAGAGGTGTTGGCCTGATGGCCGAAGGGCACCAAAGCAGGAGTGAACTCAACTCCTTCAGGAGGGAGTTCCACAGCCTGGGAATGGCCATTGAGCAGGCCACCTTTGAAGGTCATGGTGCTGAAAGAAGGGCCCCTTGTGCTGTAACCAAATAAATGAAGACCTAGCTGCAAAGCTGGGCTTGTTGCTGGATAATGGATAGAAAAGGCCAGAAGATGTGTGATGGGTGAAATAGGTGATATGTGAATCAAACAAAGAATCCTGTCCACACAGAGGCAAATTTCAATATATAAAGATCAGAACAAAAAGAAGTGTTTCTTTATTTCACTTCTAAAAGCAGGTGTCTGAAAAGCAGATACTGTGCCTTCTGGAATGATGTGGAAGAAACCTGCCTGATCCTTAACTGCATCACTGAAGAAGACTGCAGGTCTGTGATGTGTTTTGGCGAGCATTTACAGACCGTTGGTTTGAGGACATTGTCCCTGTTCTCCTCCATCTTTTATAGGCAGCAATTCTGGAGTTTAAAAGTTGTTTTATCACCATATTTGCTCACTAAAGATTACTTTGGAGTTTGTTGTTATTCATTTTATATATTGTGCTTTATTATTTTGTGTGCATTTCCTCTTTGTTTCACCAACCTTTGTAATTTTTGTTCCCACACATTTTATATTCAAATTTGAATTATGTGGTATGACAGACTTTTTTCTTTCAAAACAACTGTGTGTGTGAGGGAGATGCGGGGGGGGGGATTTTAATTAGAGCAGCATCCCCAGGGCACATAGCGCACAACAATTTGCTTTTGCATTTCCACTCCAATTGAAATCACACCCCAGGCCAAGTTGCAAGTAGTGCCACATGATATACTCTTGGGCTCTGAACAGCTTTGTGATGCCAATGAGGGAGGAGAAATTTCAGTCAGAACAAAACAAAGGCAGGGAAAGAGTTAATTCCCCATAACAAATGCCCTATTACACGCTTCCAAATCTGCAGATCTGTGATCGGATCTCCTGTACAAAATCTCTTTCACTCAAAGGAAAGATGCTCAGGTCAAACCTGCACCATTGACTCTCAAGCCCTGTTTTCCTAATCCCAGTGCAGGTGGTTCCCTGAGAATTTCAGTGGGTCTGGCTACACCCACCAATAGCATGGCTCCAACTAGTTTGCATTTCTTGGCGCTGTAGGATCTGTGGCTCTCTTAGCAGAGAGGAAGGGACCGAACCAAGCAGCATCTCCCAGGGCTGGCTGACCTGGTGCCTCCTTTGCATGCCTCTCACCATCCCAACTAGGGCAGTGGAAGCTGCAAGAGGGGTGACCAGCTGGAACTAGGAGGGCTTGTGTGTCCCAGCACCAGCTGAGTCAGTTGACTCCTTGCATGCTTCTCACCATTTCCATGGGGAGTGAGAGATGCGTGAAGGATGAGTCAGCCAATTTAGGAAGTCTCAACTCTCCCAGTGTCCATGGCTTCACATACAGTGCATTTCCATGGTAATCTCTGATCTGTGATCAGATGCGTTGGAATTCTCATGCAGAAAAGGCAGTCGCCAGACTGGGAGGGCAAGTGGGAAGGGTAGTCTTTGGAATCTCTAACCACCTTTTTCCAAGGCAATCATAGAAACATAGAAAAGAAGACTTGAAAGGGGCCACAGGGCCATCTGGTCCAACCTCCTGCTCAGTGCAATGGCTATTTGTTCTTCATAGTTTTTCTGGATAGCAAATATACCCTGGTGATCTCAAGTTCTCTAGACACCAACAGAAGGCAACCATTCTTCCTAATTAGTAGAAGGTAATTCTGAAGGGATTGGGAAATGGGAGGCCAAACACTTTACTGCTATTGTCTAAGATGCAGCTGGTACCAAACACCTCAGTATGCCGCTATTTTTACATGTCTCTGGAAAAGAAGGCCTCATTTCAGCTTGGGGAAGCACAGGAGACCTCTGTCAACTTTGAGCCAGGCCTGGAACCTGAAGCAGAATGAGCATGTGACACGAGGCCCACAACCATCTGGCAAGCTCTTGTTCTCCAGTCCCAGTCCTTTGACTTCCTTCTCCTCCCCAGAGATCAGTACCAAAACTAGAGTGATGCCGCAGACACAAACCTCAGAAGAGTCACCAGGTAGATGCATCCAACAGTTGTTGCGATGATGATGATGATGATGATACCTTCCTACTTAAGCATGTGAGTGTTTTGGAGGGCACTATGTACAGATATCTACAGTTATTACATACCCAGTCAATGGGAGAGAGGAATCATTATAGAGAATGCAGTGGCTCTTACAGATTTAAAGTCGGGAATGTGGCACTTACTGTGGTGGCGCAGTGGATGTCTTTCCATACCGTTGCCTCTCTGGAGAGATCAGAGACTTCAAAAAAGTTATCAAGAATAACTTCTCCTATCATATCGTGTCTGGAAAACCTATCAAAATCATATACACTGAAATGCAGTTTCCTGTTGCAAAGTTGGTCATAGGCTACAGGGAACTGAAAGGTTTCATCAAAAATAGGGTTTAAAGTCTTCCTGTGCACCCGTGTCTGAAATTTCTTTTTTCTGTCTGGAAGAAGATAGATTTTCACGTATGGATCTGATGTGCCAGTGAAGTCTTTCGCTGGTAGCTCCAGGGCTTTGACAATAGTCACCAAAAGCAGTTCATTTTCATAGTCATATTTGAGGGTGAAGTTAAGTTTCCCGCAGGTTTTCACATCTTCTTTTTTGCCTTCAGAATCTACAGACTTTTGTTTGTAAAGCTCAGGTTTTATCCTTCCAATGCTGGTTGTTGTCTCCCCTCTTTGTAAGACTGGATCTGTCCCCATGTTGAAATCAATGCTGGACACTTGCATCTGCCTTGGCAAGTGTCTCCTGAAAGAATTGTGCCTGAATACAAAAAAGCAAAAAAATTAGCATTGATTATCTCAGTGGGAAAGATAATAACATTTATTGTTGCTAAAAATGAAAGAAATAAATCAACAGCTCACATTTAACCACTTTCCATTATTGTTATAACTCTCTTGGGAGAACAATTACTGACAATATTAGGTAATCCTAGAAGATAACTCAGTATTTCAGTTCAAGAAGCTTGTTGACAATTTGGAAAAAAATCCAGAGGGAAACTATAAAAATTATAAACAGTTTAGAAGGCAATGGCTGAAGGGAATAATTATGTTCTACCTTGAGAAAGAAAGGCATGGCCTGGCAGCGCCCTGCTCCAGCAGTGAAAGGGAGAGCAGACAAAACTGTTTACCAACCATTCCCTTTGGTCCTTTTCTACTTGTAGCCTTTTCCACTGCCAGGCAGATTATTTTTCCTGGCTGCTTCCATCAAAGTAGTCTTAAATATCTCTGGGTCTTGGGCAGGGGTTTAGTTATTAGATGTGGAATGGATAAACCAAAAGGAAATGAGATCACAAAGATTCCAACACAAAGACTACATTTTTACTGAATATAAGTGTTCACGTGAGCATGTCTGAAAATCTAAATAGATGCACACACACAAAATCAATACAGTAATACAATAACCAAGGATAAATACATCCTGATGAACTAACTGGACTGTGTCCCTATTTTGTCTATTTCTCATAAACAATACCTTATTGTGAAACATGCAGCACTCTCTCAACCAGTTCTCCATTTCCAGCTGCTGTGATTCTTTCTGGCCTTCTTTCCTTCCTTCACTTTTCTTGCTGTTTTTCTGCTCTCTCTGTTAGGTTGTGTAACTTAACAGCACTTAGTTTACCTCTTCCACTGCAACCAATCATGAGGGTCATTTTCTTATTCTCCTTGGCCCTAAATTTCTTTTCCTAAGTTCTTCTTCTGACCTTAAGTCAAGTCTCCTATAGCCTCCCTGTCTTCTTCCTCTTCAAGTAGTTCTTACTTCTCTGACCTAAGTTTTGACTGAAGCTGCCAGCAAACGTTTGTCTTCCTCAACATACAATCTGGCTCTTATAATGTAACCAATTGTTTGACTTTCTGGCTGAAATACACCCACCCACACACGTTTTAACTAGTCTACAAATGAGCAAAGGAAGGTAGAAACTGGAAAGCACTCTAAGTCAGGAGAGCAAGATAGTTATGGCACCATCCCTGCAAACAATCTTCTGAAATTCCACCCTAGTGGATGATGAAGGATGCCTTGAGGTTTGCTGGTATATATTTGACCCAAGCCACAATCCTATGCAAAGCAGAGACATCACCCTGCTGACAAAAGTTTGTATAGTCAAAGCTATGGTTTTCACAGTTGCAATGTATGGCTGTGAAAGTTGGACCATAAGGAAGGCTGAGTGCTGAAGAATACAGGCCGTTGAATTGTGGTGCTGGAGGAGACTACTGAGAGTCCCCTGGACTGCAAAGAGATTAAACCAGTGAATTTTAAAGGAAATCAACCCTGACTGCTCTTTAGAAGGTCAGATACTGAAGATGAAACTCAAATACTTTGGCCACCTAATGAGAAGGGACAACTCACTGGAGAAGACCCTGATGCTGGGAATGGTGGCAAAAGGAGAAGGGGATGGCAGAGGATTAGGTGGCTGGATGGAGTTACTGGGGCAGTTGGTGTGTGCTTGGGTGGACTCCAAGGGATGGTGGAGGACAGGAGAGCCTGGAAGAATGTTGTCTATGGGGTCATGATGGGTCAGACATGACTTATGTCTGTCATAACAATCCTATGCATGGCGAGGCACAAAAAGGTGTTACAGTTCCCACCATTTCCCATCCAGCATGGAAATGCTGGGAGCTGCTGGCGTTTTTCCTCCTTCTCTATACCTGCATAGAATAATGTGGCTTCATACCATGTCAAGCGTTGTCTTTATATTCAACTGATTGTTGAAAAAAGCACACACTTTTCTATGACCCTGCAGCTTTAGAAACTAAAATGAAATAATGAAAGGGAAGATAGTAAAAATGACCACCCAGAAGGTGAGAACAGAAGTAGGAGATCAATAGTGTAGGTTGGTTAGATCTGTTGCTGCTGCTTCACTGAACCAGACAGTGGAGAAAGGCATTCAGGTGTCTGATTAGCCTTTGAGCCTGCCTATTTCACCACAGCACTTTTGTAATGCTTCCTTACCCTTGTAAAATATACTTCAGGGCATCATGCAATGTGGCTGCCCATAATCCTCTGAGGGTTACTGGCATCCAGTAGAAGGTAGGAGGAGAGTGGAGCCTTGGGTGACTTCCATGCTTCTCCATTCATGTTCCAAAGCTTTGATGAATGATGTCAGCCATCTAGATGCTTTCCCCTCCTCACAAGGAAAGGTTGAGGCACCACTGGAATTCTTTAGAAGATGGCAGTGCCTCACTCCTCCCCTTTCCACCTCCCATGCCAGGTCTGAAGATGGTCTTTGAAGCCCAGCTGGTGCACAAAGAATCATGCTCCCTCCATAAGGGTGGAGGGACAGCCCTCCAAGGTTGGAGTCCCAGCTCTGACCTAGGTGTGTCTTTCCAAGGCCAGAGCAGGGGCTTTGACATATCCTATGCACCCCTGCCCCGGACAATGTTGTGAGGCAATAGATTCTATTTTTAACCAATTCGCCAATGGCTTTGCCTTGAATGGCATCATAGAATAGATACCAAAGTAAATGTCTGCATGTCCTCTGGTATTCATGGTTAGGAAAGGTAGGAATGCTAATGTTCTGTTCTTCAGCTTTTCCATTTTCAAGTACATGAAAAAAGTTGGAAGTCAGCTGTGACACCAGCTCTTTCATATAGGAATAAATTGTCCCTATGGAAGCTGTTATGCTTTACTTCATGAAAACTCTGTGAGCTCTGGAGAGAGCGAGAACAAGAATGGGAGTGAGAGAGAGTATTGCTTGCTCATGCCCTACTTTCTCTTGGCCACACTGCATTCAAACACACCAACTGCATTGAGATATAACAATACATGGTGGGTTGTTGACATGCATTTGAACCCCAAATTGGTACACCACTGCACTTTGATGCAGCCACTTGATGACTGGTAACTTCCAACTTCCTCTGGCATGGCCACAAGGAGGCGATTAGAAGACTATATTCCCATTTTCAACCAACCATAACCCTAAACTGTGGTTAATTTATACTCTAGTCTATTGAACCAAGTTAGTTTCATACACCAACATTTGATGCTGGCTTGTTTCAGTAAAACATAGTTAAGACTGACAACAGTTTGCCAAGCTTAACTGAGATTTAATGCCAAACTGAGATTAGTTAAAGATGGAAATGAATACATCTGATCTCTTCACAGCTGTGACAGAGGAGGAGACAAGGAAGCACATGGGAGTGCCCACACAGTTTTAGGCCAAATTTCAGGCATGTTTAGACAGAAAGAAGCCCTGAAGCTCCTAGCATTCCAAGACAGCGATGCTTTTGGCTTCTATGCCTCTGAGTTTTTTTCAGTCTAAACATGCCTAGGATTATGTCCTCAGGCTGGTATTGCTTTAGTGCTTTTACTGCGTAGGAATATTGATTCCTATTTTCTCATTTTTTTAATACAATGAGGATAATGATAGATCATCCATCAGTCTGAGTACTTGAAATGGGTAAGGCAGCATACTGACATAAACAGTTAAAGCATGATGATTGCCAGCCCTTGAAGGCACATCTTGTTGCAATCGTTTGCTGTTTCTTTACTCTGAAACAACAGCAGCAGCGGCAGATTATCCAATCTTGTCTTAAAAGGAAAGTGAGGCTTCTTCTGCCAGTTGCGGGGTGTCTTTTGAAATGCAAACCACCTGTTGTTTCAAATTCAGTCTGATTGCTAGATTGTAACCTTCCTCTTGCCCTCTATTGTTAATGGTGTCATTTGCTCCCAATGCCAGTGAAAGTTGCTTCCCATGGGTGTAATACAGCATGGCACTTGTGCTCTTGTAAGTCAATGTCCTAATAACACAGGAGCTTGTGTATGTCCTGAGTCACAACTTTTCAGTGAGCTGGCCAATTGATGTGTTAATTACTTAAGCATGTTTTTGTTCCCATGACAATATGGGTATGCTTTTCTGTTCTGCAGGAACAATAGAATTGGTATGATTGCTTGCCGTGAGGAAGGATAAGAAACTGGACCAATTAGGTTTCCTGGGATGCAACACAGTTAACAGCTCACACCTGCTGCACTGATTCCCTGCATCTGTGCACTCTGATTTGTTGTTTTGCCCAGGGCTTGCCTTCCTCTCTCTGGCTCCCAGGATGAACTGAAAAAGGTAACCCCTGCCAGCCCAAGATGCGGAAAGGTAGAAGTATACAGACATCTGGCGAGACAGCATCAGCTGGACCTGCATATGAAAGCAGCCCCATTTCAATGTAGGCAGTAGAATTTCAGCAAAGAGACATGCACCAGCAGAATTCCTCCAGCAAAGCTTGGAGGGCCAGTGCTGAAGGTAGAAATGTCCAGGAGTCCACCTACTGTTTGTCATCACATTTATGGGAAATTGTGTCTGAGGAACTTGCAACCAACCAGGAGTTTTCTCCCAGTTCTCCAAGATCTGATGGATGGCCTAATGTTTCCTCCTCCTCACATGGAGGAGAGGCCAATGTCCCACCTGGGTTCTTTGGAGGACACTGGTACCTCATTTCCATGCCCCTTGTAACACCCCAGAACATCTCCTGAAGATGGCCTTCCATCTTTGGAAGCACAGCCAACAGAAAAAAACGTGCAACTGCAAGAAGGGAAGGAGGAGCCCCTGGTGTGACTTCAGATGGCCACTCTGAGGTTACTGAAGGGGTTTCTTTCCCTATTGCTGGCCAGGCTGGATCTATCAGCCATAGGATCGTGCCTTTCATGTGGAATAGCACAGGTACCTGCTTGCCACTAATGTTTTGAAATGTCCAAGGAAGATTATCCTTGTCTTGTCTTCCTTGTCTGACAATGGCTGGATGCCATTGGATGAATATGGATGAAACATGACAATTCTATACTGAACACCCACAGGCTTTGCTTTGGAACTTCCAAAGCCCAACCCACTTGCTTATTTAGCCTGGCCAAAGCTATTCACAATTTGTAATACTTTCCTGCAGAATTCTCTATTTCTGTCTCTGGGAATGCATGTCAGTCTATCACTTAATAATTGCATCATGAAGTGATGACCTGGGAAGAAGCAATCAGATTAAACCCCACAGACAAAATGTTCTGATCACCACCACCAAACATGGCAGTGTGGCTTGGTTGAAACAGTCAAATGCACACATCAGTTAATAGACTGTGATGTATGAAGGAGATTTCCACTGCATGCCAACCAGGATTGTGGAGCTGAAGTCCAGGGCCCTGCTCAGTAGAAAGAGCATGTGGGTCCCCAGATGCAGCAATCTTGGCTTGCCACACATGCAGTCAGTGAAATAATACAGATGACCTTCTCAAGAGGTGGTCCCCCATATAAAACTGTGAGATGCAAGAGAGGAGACTATAAGACAATTAAGTTCAGAATTATTTAAGCCAGGAGTAGGCAATGTGTCTCATGCACTGCATGCCTCCTCCATGAATCCTTTTGCAGGGTCCCCTCTCCCCGCATCAGCTACTGAACATGCTGCTACAGGGGTGGCAAAATCACAGCAATTCTGGAGGGGGAGAGGAGCACATGGAGCACAAGCTTTGTTCAGTAGCAGAACTGCACTCCTGGAAGCCACCAGCAGCAACTCACACCCCCTGTTTCCCTGCAAAATCATCACAGTGTTGCTGGCAAATGTGACAGTGGTGCACAGATGCTGGGGATTGTGTTCCAGGGGGACAATGCAGCCCCTTGGCTCCTGGAGGGTGACCGTGCTTGACTTAAAGCATCACTACAGAAATGCATTGCTCAAGTGATAGCTTAATTGAGCATGCTAAATGGATTTCTTCCCCAAATTTTAAAGAAATAAAACTCGTGTCCATGCATTTATGGGAATTGTAAGATTCTGAAGCAGTCACTTTCATTGTTTGAATAGCAGAGCTGAAACAAAGAACCCATAAAATTTACACTGCTGAATCTCTGGCAACATTTCTGCATTCCTTGTGAACTTGTGTCATTCAGTATCTTTGGTTTTTAATCTTGGTTTTCTAATAGTTGCTATCCATTTTGATTTTCATTTAATTCATCCAGACTCTTCTATTATTAGGGACTGCAAGAAGTTCAACCAATTTACCATTAATTATTGCTGTATCCTCCCCACCTCTGTTACTTTTTCACCTCATTACAATGCCTGAAAACTTATTTTGTACCTTTTATCATTAAAAGTACAATACAATACAATGAAATGAAATGCATTGGCCAGTAATTGCATCTGGAAAATTTCCTTTAGCCTGTACCAGGTTGAAGTTGTGGACAGTTGCAGCTGAATTTTGACCTGGAAGGGTCTTGGAGGTCAGCACACAGAGCTGATGGCTGAAAACTGCATTATTACACTCTAAAATCAGACTCTGCCGCTCTGCTAACCAGCTCCATTGTAAGCCCATCTGCAGCAATGTATGCCTACTTTCAATGGAAGCTGGACCTGCAGCTTACATTTCCTAGGGACAAAGGAAGTGCTGTATATCTACCCAGACTAGCATTTTCATCCACTCGGGGTTTAATCTGACCCCAATTCCAAAACACATTCAGAACCACGGATAGCTCCTGAACAGTTCAGACTGAAACTCAGAGTGGGTACACCCCCCATAGGCATTGAAGCCACCAGCAACTGGGATAAACATGATTAAGGAAATTCTTAGCACTGATCAGATTTCTCTGCTGCTCCCCACTTCCACCAAAGTGCAACTAGTCAGATAAGGTATTGCCAGCTTTGACCCGATTTTGGTAGCATCTTTCCAGGGATGGTAGAATGAGACAGTGCCTTGGGCAGTGATGCTGGAGGACACAGAACAGCAACATGAGAACAGGGCTGCAGGCTGAGTTGCCTGCTGCACTGGGCGCAGTGGAGGATGCTGTGCAACTGAAGTCTGGCTCCACTGTGGACGTCCGAACATAGGAGTGGGCCCTTCCATCTTGTCCTTTTCCTTGGATCATACCTGCAAATTTCCTGGAATTACGGTTTCCATAGTAATCTAATTGTGATTTCCATAATAATAACCACAATCATTATGGTTTCCATAAAGGTTCTGGTTTCTTTTTCATCACATAATAAAATAAAAAGCACTTTCTGTCTGGTCCTGTGAATGAACTTAGCAGTCATTGCTTTTAACCCATATATCTTATAAATAGGTACAAGGGTCTTATATGAATCTTAAACTTCTATTTATTTATTTAAGGTATTTGTATGCCATCCTTTGCGAGAGCCTCAGGACAGCTTACACAAATAAAATTCCAAAATACATAACAATAAATAAATTGATGACCCACTCTGGCTGCAATTAAAATATGGTAATAAAATTCAATATTAAAACTTATTAAAATATTGCTGAAATAAAAAGGTCTTAACCTGGCGCTGAAAAATAAATAATGATGGCATCAGGCAGACCTCTCTGGGGAGCGCATTCCATAGGCGGGGCACCACCGCAGAGAAGGCCCTCCTCCGAGTACTCTGTCTCCTAACATCTTTCACGGAGGGTTCCCAGAGGAGGGCTTCTGCTGCCAATCTCAGGGGGCAGGAGGGCAAATAGGGAAGAAGGCGTTCCTTTAGGTATCCTTCTACCTTCATTAAATGCCTTCTACCTCCAATCTGGGCTAACTCCTTATGCTTTCTCTAGAATAAAAATGGGAAAAAATCGTAGCTGCTAGAGATAGATTTAAAGAGATGTCTGTTTGGCCCTGCTATAGAAAGGGTCAGATCTGTCAGATTCGCAGGAAGTGACTGATAATGAGGTCAATGTATTCGAGAAGTCCTGAAAAATTACACAAAAACAAAAGGATGTCAGTAGGGCTGAGCCGTCTTTTCCACTCACAAATGTCTGCTTTTCTCTTTCTCATTTCCCATACCTACCTTCTGCCAGGCATGGACTCTCCTATGAAGCTAAATTGCACACTGGAGGTAAACAACAATGATGCAGAAATACTTATTCTGGTGCCATTTACTGTCTGTCTGGGCTCTGGAGAGTTGAGAAATGAATTGTTTTCCCAAGCAGTCCTCCTTTGTAACAGCAGATATACAAGGAGAATGCAAAATGGTCCAATTAAGATGTTTCACATTCCCCCTCTCCCCCTGCACACCCCCCCCCCCCCAGTGAGCCTCCATATTAAACTATGAATCTTGAAAACCAGGATACAAGGTTATTTTTGCTACTTTTCTTTTTTCAGCTGCAATCACTTAGGTTGAGACAGTTCCATGTTTAAATTAGGTTAATTCAAAGATGCCAGAAACACATCTTTTCTACAGACACTATGATTCCAGTGGGAAAATAGCAGGAAACTTGAAAAAAATTACAAGGAAGAGGTTGCAAACGAGGGCAGTAGTTCTACACTGCTGTTCCTTTGCATTCTTAGTGCACAAGTGTCACACCTGGCAGGGAGAACAACCATGCTGGATTCCAGGAAAAGGATCAGCAAAGTAATATTTTTACTCAGGAAAAGTTTCCCAGAGAGGTAAACAGTCATATAGATGAAAGAGATTTTGGTATGGAATCGGTAGCAGTGGTGGGGAAGAAACCAACTACCTGCCCTTACAAATACCACCAACCATCAAGTTTCCTTGCATAGAATATGCATCCTGGCAACACACAAAGCTCATCTCAGCAAGGAAGTAAGCACTGTGACCAGACTCTGCTCTAAGAGTTGTTTTTCAGCTTGGATTTTAATGTGATCCAGAGATAAACTCAGCTCTAGGCTTTTAGTCATTGTTAAGTACTTCGTTCCAGCCACAGATCCATAGGACAACACCCTGCACACAATCTCCATATGCTACTGTGTGTGTGTGTGTACATGCAAATGTGGAAATTATTACTGAGCGTTGTTTAAATTTCACATGAGGCAAAGCCCCCACATTACCTTATATCCAAATCAACTCAAACAACATAAATAATTCAGCTCATTCGTGGCCTGATCCAGTCCATCCCAAATTAATGGAAAAGAAGAAAAATTAATGTCAAAGCTTAATGGTCATGCAAGTGAGGATTGTGTACCTGTGTGCAAGCATGTGTGTGCTGAAGCATGTGGGACAGGAAACATTAACCCTTCCTTCCTTTTCTGAAATGCCTCCTGAAAATTCCTTCCTACGTGATAATTAATTTGAGAAAAAATATCTTCCATTGGTAATGAGAGAGCCTCAGGAACCTGCAGAATAGCTCTGGAAATAGTTCTGCGGCTGGGCACCTAAGCAGCCAGGCTTAGCTATTCCCCTACTCAACTCCTCCTTTAATTTTCCCACTCACCTATGTATCTGCAACTACCTTAAGTGCTCTTTCCAACCCACTCATCCACTTACTTTCTCTGATTCCAGCTCATTAGCTCTAATTCCAAGACTCATGGATTCACTCATCCAAACCCAGGTTGAAAGGTGGTCTTCTCCTTATGAACCTGTCTAGGATAGAAGAGCCTAGGGGAAGCCCTCCTCATGGTACCACCTCTAACAATGGTGTGTTTGGTGTTAACACAGGAGAGGTTGTTGTTCCCAGGTTGAGGAATTCCCTGCGAAGGGAGGCTAGTTTGGCTGCCTCTCTGATGCCCTTCCATCAGGAAACAGACCAAGTATGTCTCATGCATTTCATTCTTCTATAGGATAGGAACCTGCTTAGAACAATTGCCTATGGCAGCCCTCCCCAGTCAGATGTGTTGGACCAAGACTTCCATCATCACAAGACAAGATGGCCTCTGGGAGGGGACAAGATGGTGAAAGTTGGCTTCTATCATAATGGCCATCTAGCTCATGGACTGTGCCCCCATAGAGATACTATACCTCACTTGGTGCCTCATTCTTGGATATATTTGTGCTGGTATTTGTTGTTGTTAGTCGTGAAGTCATGTCCGACCCATCGCGACCCCATGGACAACATTTCTCCAGGCCTTCCTGTCCTCCACCATCCCCTGGAGTCCACTCAAACTCACACCAACTGCTTCAGTGACCCCATCTAACCACCTCATCCTCTGCCGTCCCCTTCTTCTTTTGCCATCTATTGTTCCCAGCATTAGGCTCTTCTCTAGGAAGTCCTTTCTTCTCATTAGGTGGCCAAAGTATTTGAGTTTCATCTTCAGGATCTGGCCTTCTAAAGAGCAGTCAGGGTTGATCCCCTCTAGGACTGACCGGTTTGATCGCCTTGCTGTCCAAGGGACTTGCAGGAGTCTCCTCCAGCACCACAGTTCAAAGGCCTCAATACTTCGGCATTCAGCCTTCCTTTTGGTCCAGCTTTCACAGCCATACATTGCAACTGGGAAAACCATAGCCTTGACTATATGCACTTTTGTCGGGAGGGTGATGTCTCTGCTTTTTAGTATGCTGTCTAGATTTGCCATAGCTTTCCTCCCCAGGAGCAAGCGTCTTTTAATTTCTTGGCTGCAGTCCCCATCTGTGGTGATCTTGGAGCCCAGGAAAATAAAATCTGTCACTACCTCCATTTCTTCCCCATCTATTTGCCAGGAAGTGGCAAACGGCTAAAAAGCCCTAAACGGCTTGGGATAAAGCCCTAAATGGCTTGGGACCCGGATACCTAATGGACCGCTTGCGCCTTTACATGCCCTCCCACCCCCTAAGATCTGCAACAGCGGCCCTCCTCTGGGAGCCCTCCATGAGGGAGGTTAAGTGGGTGAGTAGCCGGAGGAGGGCTTTTTTGGCGGTGGCGCCCCAACTATGGAATGCACTCCCTGGAGAGGTTTGCCTGACGCCGTCGTTATATGCTTTTTGGCGCCAGGCGAAGACCTTTTTATTTAAGTCTTATTTTAATTGTTAGTGTAGACTTTGTTTTTAGTTTATCTGTGTGTGCTTGTTGTTCGTTGTATTTGGTTTGTTGTGCATATTTGGTTTAAGCTGATTTTGTTTATTTTAATTTATTTAGTTTTGTTTATGTTTATTTAATTAGATTTTTAGTTGCAGAGATGCACCATGGGGGGAGGGATAAATTAATATGTTTTATTGTTTATTGTATTTTAATTATGTTGTTAGCCGCCCCAAGGCTTCGTTGCGATGGGGCGGCCTATAAATGTTTTAATAAATAAATAAATAATAAAAAAAGTGAGAGGACCGGATGCCATGATCTTAGTTTTCTTAATGTTGAGTTTCAGGCCAACTTTTGCACTCTCCTCCTTCACTGGCATCAAGAGGCTCTTTAGTTCCTCTTCACTTTCTGCCATGAGAGTGGTATCATCTGCATATCTCAGGTCATTGATATTTCTCCCAGAAATCTTAATTCCATCTGGTGATTCATCTAGCCCTGCCTTTCTCATGATGTGCTCTGCATATAAGTTAAATAGGCAGGGCGACAGTATACGGCCTTGAAGAACTCCTGTGCTGGTATAGTCTGCTGCAAATATACAAGCAGCATTTATTGTATCAATGCAATAGGCAAATAACTTGCCAATCAGAAATGCAGAAACTCACCCTTGGCAAATGTGATCTTTTGTTTCTTTCATGAGTCATGATGCTTGTCAGTCCTCCATTGTCATTTTCTCTGTTTGAAAAGGCATACTTAAGTTCTTCAGGTATGGAGGAGGATGGATGCGTTTTATTCCTTGGTGTTCCTAGCACATCAAACCTAGATACTTCTGTCACTCCTTTCATGAAATCATTGCTTGATTGATGCTGCAGGTAGCACTAAGTGCCACAGGATTATTCTTCACTGTATCTTGATGCAACACAGAATCTCAGTTAGAGATGAAATTGTTCAGCGTTAAGTGTTGCTACGAGTATTTTTCAATAATTGAGATTGGTTAAGTTTAACGTTGCTGCAGCAAGAAGTTTCATCTTGCCTATTTTGGGTCTCAGCTATTATGGGACTTGTAGAGCAAGAGCACTGCACCTCATGGATGACACTTGCATTTTTATGTATCCCTCACTTTCCTGAAAGATGAGTGGTTCCAGGGGGAGTGCTACAGGTTTAACTGTACAATTTTAGACTTGTCTTTTCAGAAGTGAGCCCCATTAAGTTCAATGTGACATGTTCATATAAGTGAGTATAGGATTTAGTTGGTCTTTGGAAGAAAATGCACCTTTACAGTGTCTTTGTAAACTTTGCTAGTGATGTCACCCAAGTATGTGATTCATTTTCTGGTTTCAATCATCAATTGTCCAGCTTATAATGGTTTACTGTGTTATGACTTGAGCACAAATTCCTCAGAGTTCTTCTCCAGAACAGAATGTGTGCCATCAGCAGACCAGGTGCCCAGATCAGCTGCTTTGCAGGTGTGTGCTTAATCCTGCATGTTCTTTGTTGATGCTCTTGTCAACAGCTGTGAAAAGATGCACTACCAATTGAGCTACAACATAAGGACATACTCAAGGTTCTTTAATGGTGAATCTTCACCAATTGCTCTGAACTAAGAAAACAGACCATGTGGCCAAGTGATTTTTTGTTTAGTGTGCATATCTTCTGTTAGGTTCCTTCCTCCTGACTGTTTCTCTTACAAATGTTCTATATAATTTCTATCTCCCATTTAAACCTAAAATCTTCTCTTGTGTCATTTCCCCAAAGCTGCAACCTTTTCAAGGTAGATGATAAGGCTTTACTAAAGATGTAGATAGGACTACTATTCCAAGGGAGGAACCACCAGTCCTATTTTCAGCCACCGTCATTGCCACCATCTTTTGAATCAAAGGAGGAACCACCAGCTGAACCTCCAACTCCTCAGGCTTTCAGAAGACTGAAGGTCTTTAAAGTTCAGTCAGATCCTCCAAAGTTCCTCCAGATCCTCCACACTACAGACTGTAGGACTTCAGCTTGCTGATGAGACAATATCCTCCAATGCAATTAGTAGGAGAGAGCTCCAAGGTCCAGATGCCACCTCCTTTTACACAAGAGGGCTTCTGCCTTAATCTACTTTGCTGTGCTGCTTTACTTACCTTGTCTGGACTTGACCTGAGTAAGAAGCCTCAGCTCTTTTACCTAGATAGGGTCTCCTTGCTAAGATCTCATCCTGTCAGATGACATGAGCCCTAGGTAACCTGGTCCTGTAAAGATGACAAAGTTGGTGTCAGGTGGGCCACACTGGGCCACCACAGAGAAAACCCTCCCCCTTGTTGTCATCCTCTGAGCCTCCCCTGGAGTTGGCACTCTGTGGAAAGCCTACGGCCTGGATGTAGTGTCTGAATAGATTGTGTTTGGGAGAAGAGCTCTGATAGTTGTTGTGTTCCCAAGCTGTGTAAGGCTTTATAAGCCAGCACCTTGAAGTTGTCCCAGAACCATACAAACAGCCAATGTGGGTGCAGTTGTTGATCTGGCTGCCACATTTTGCATGAGCTGTGGCTTCTGAACAGTTTTCAAGGCCAACCCCATGCAAAGTGCATTGCAGTAATCTAGTTCAGAGATTATCAGAATGTAGATCACTGATATCAGGGTATTTCTGTCCAGATAGAAACATAGAAACAGAGTGAGCCAGAAGTCTGACCCCTGGCTCTAGCCGGCTCCACTCACGACATGCCCACCATGTGCCTGTCTAGCTTATCCTTGAACACCCTCACCGATGGGGCCTCAACCATCTCCTGTGGAAGCCCATTCCATACCCTTGGGATCCTAACTGTAAGGAAGTACTTCCTGGCATCCAAATTGAACCTTGGTTCCTTGAGCTTGGCTCCACTGGAGTGCGTTCTGCCTTCCTCTGCAGGGGAGAACAAGTCTCTACCCACCTCCGTGTGATAGAGATATCTGGACAGGGCCATCAGCCAAAGCTGGTAAAAAGCACTCCAAGCTGCTGAAACTAAATGCTTCACCTCTGGCTAATGCAGAAGTATGTTGGTCTCTTTACTTGTGCTCATTAAACCGAATGAACTCCAGTTTCTGCTATGTAACCTGTCAGGCATATGCATCAGCCCTGGCCTCCGAGAACCATCCTGTGCCCTTAAAAGAATGTTACAAATCCCCAGACTTTAATCAGTCATCATCCAGAGGCCAAAGCACAGTAATAGATCCATTGACAGTCATCAGATAGCAAATTTACTACACAGTTCTAGATTATATGGTTACTTCCAAGAAGCCCCCCAATTATGATTTGTGTTTTGTAAAGAAGTTTGCAGTTAATGGTGTAACTGCAAATGTGTGCACACTTCTTGAGATTAAACTGCAGTCAGCCTAGTGGGACTTGTGCCTGAAAAGACACTTGGGAGTGGAACATAAGCTGGAATCATGCAGTCCTTTCTGAACAGTGCAAGGAGCATTTGCACATCTTTATCTGAGACACATCCATTTAGAAATGCAATTTGCTGAAATCACTGGGTCGGAGGATGAATACACATGGACATAACCAAGCAATACATTTCTTTTATATGCAAATCCCAACCTTCTAAGCCATGTGCAACACCCTGTGAAGCACCAAGGAAGATTGTACTGCTATCACATAGCTCCCTCCGTTTTCTGCTCAGATGCTGGGAACATGTTAAGATTCTCTTCACCTGATTGCATGAACATATAGACGTCTGGTTTTCCATAAGGCTATGTGCTTCACAACATGGAAACTTGCCTTTGGGTAAGTAAATACATATTCATCTGTACTATTCCATCTTAATAGTCTTAATGTTTTTTTAAATACCAAATAAGCAAAGACTGGGGCATAAGAACTTTGCCCTCCACTGTACTTTTGGATCAACCATTCTAAAGCTCATTCACATGCTAACATTTTTTCCTTGATAAAGATTTGTATGGAAATGCACAGAAGTGCAAATTTACTGGGAGATAAAGCCTTAAAAATGCCTTATGTTATCCTATCATACATGGATAAACATCCACTATAGGAAACTTACAAGGAGAGTATTTATTGAACATTCTGGAGAAATCTATATCGCTATGGTTCTTGTTCCTCCTCGGTTCGTTACATCCTTTGGCAACAGGCTGAGAAACAGGCTGTGTGTTCATCTGTTTTTATCTCCTAATTCTCAGCTAGATATGACCTTAGGCCAATACCCTTGCAAGTGTTTGAATTTTGCTTACCTTGATGAGGATGTAGGCTCTGTGATCTGCCTTTGCATGCGAGCATGTTTGATGAGGTGCTCTTTCAGTGCATTCTGGACCTCTGCTGGAATATCAGGTGAAGTGTGGCTAATTTTCATTGCTGCTTCAAGGATCGTGGCTGAGGGCTTCCCATTTTCTTTGATTGGTTCCTTTTTCTCATTTGTTTCCAAAATCTCAGGGGGAGCGCTGGAAGTGCTCTGCGGGATGCTCGTGGTGTTTGAAGTCATTGGTTTGCTTCTCCAGCATGGCCAACACAGCTTCCAGAAGACGAAGAGTGACACTAACAGCAAGGCAAGTCCACAGAAGCTGACAACAACTGCTAGCAGGCTGACGGAAATGTCTGCAAATAGCAAGGAGGAAAAACAAAATTATCCAGGCAGCTTTAATTAGATTAATTGGTAGATCAATTCCATATGCAATTGGCTGAATGGGTAGAGGAATCAGTTTATAGTCAAATCCTTAAGCTGGTTTAAGGTGAAGGTAAAGGTTTCCCCTTGACATTAAGTCCAGTCATGCCTGACTCTAGGGGGTGGTGCTCATCTCAGTTTCCTAGCCAAGGGAGCCAGCGTTTGTCTGTAGACAGTCTCCGTGGTCATGTGGCCGGCATGACTAAACACCGAAGTGCACGGAACACTATTTCCGGCCCACCAAAGTGGTACCTTTTTATCTACTTGCATTTGGATGCTTTCGAACCTCAAGGTTGGCAGGAGCTGGGATGGAGCAACAGGAACTCACCCTGTTGTGCAGATTCAAACTGGCGACCTTTTGATCAACCAGCCCAGCAGCACAGCAGTTTAAACCACTGTGCCACCTGCAGTCCCCTAAGCTGGTTTACTCAGAAGTAAATCAAACTAAAGCATTATATTGCAAGCTTCAGAAAATGAGGCTCCAGTTATTTCATGGGGAGGTCAGTCAAGATGTCTTCAGTGAGTTTCCGTAACTGCAAGGAGTAGAGGCAGAAGCCTTTGCTCAAGGTGAACAACAACTTAAGGTGGGTGAACAATAGGGATGGGTGAACAAGCATGGTTTGCAGTCCCCAGGATTCTCTGAACCTTGGATCACTGCGTGTGGGGTATCTAATTCCTGTTCAAGTTTTCAACTTTTGCATGTTTGGAGTGAATGCATAATCTGAGCAGTGATTCAGCAAGAAATTTGCATGACTTTTTCCTTCTCAATTTGCACTCATTTCTGCAAATTCCCACAAATTTCCTAAATCTCCTAAATTTCTTACATAGCTTAAAGCAAGACTGATGCCACCTGTAGAAGGAAATGTCTACAAGTTCTGAAGCTTGCATAAATTTATAATGTTTGCGTAAATCATACAACTTTAGGGATTCTGTACACACTGAATGTGAACATAGATTCAGCAATTTAGACATGTTTTCGACCCATACATAATCCCACTTGTGATACGTTTGAAATTGGGCCCTGGGAATGCAGGCATGTGTGTGAGCAAAAACTGAAATTCTCATACAATCTGAGCGATGTAGCAATGACTGCTTTAGCTGGTCCTGCAACTGTCCTTCTAGCTGCTGCTGTTGCCTGCCACCTCCACCATCGAAACGTGGGGGGGGGGGTAATATGCTGAGGGTAACAGGCTGGAAAGTCCTGGGGCAAGGATGGGTGAACTTGGTGGCCATCACTACATCTTACAGTTGTGCATTCTGTGAAACAGTTCCTTCTGTTTTGCTCTTGAATCCCCCACCACTGAGCTTCAGGATATGACCCCAGGTTTGAAAATAGTTAAAACAAGGAGAAAAGTCTCCCCCAGTTCACTTTTGGCATGACATGCATAAATGCATTCACTCCAAATGGTTATAAAATGGTGCAAAGGTCACTCTGTGCTGAGCTGTGACAGGCTGACTTACCTGTTCAAAATGACACCTCTTTCAAAAGACTAGAGTCTGGGCTAAGGAAATCTATAAATGTGGAGACTGCCCTCTACTCCTGACCTCCTCTAAATAGTCTGACTTTCTGTGGGCTGAATAAAAAATGGGGAAGCACTGGGAAAGGAGGATTATAAATGGATACCAACCGTATGTGGGCCTCCAGGAAAGTGTGAGCAGGGCTGGCCCTACCATTAGGCCAAATGAGGCAACCACCTCAGGAAGTGGATGGGGGACAGCAGCAAAAGCCCCCTGGCCATCCCTCTTGAGCCCCCAGGGACTCCCCTGCATTGGCAGCACAAAGCTGAGTGATGAGGGGCAGACAGCCTATCCTGCAGCAGGGAAGCTCTCCATGGTGCTGAATCTGAAATTCTCCAGGTGGGTTGTCCAGCACCATGGATAGCTCCTCAGAAGTTCAGACTAAGACCCAGAGAGGATGCATTGTCCTACTGTCCTTGGATGCACCAGCCTCCACTGCTATCCTTAGTCCTCTAAACTACCCCACTGCCCTCAGCTGAAGTGAAGGACACTGTCCTGTTGCCAGTGTTGATGTACAATTCCACTGCCCATTCGGCTTGCTGCTGCGGTTGGAATGCGAGGGGCACCATCATACTCCTTGCTTCAAGCAGCAAAATATCTCAGGCCACCCCAAAATGTGAGTCCCCGAATGGGCCAGTCTGCACTAAGCATATTCTGTGCAAGCAGCTGCCGTCTCTGTGCCTTTGACAGCCGAGCATCACAGAAGAATCCACAGAAAGGGCTTCTCCAGCATGGAGCTGGCCAGATGGAAAGAGCTGTGCCTGTGCTTTCTACTCCTTAGGCTGCTAAAGAAGAACTGGAGTTCTTGAATGTACACAGAAAGATGGCAGCCCTACCCTACCCAGCAGCTGGGGTCTTCCAAGGGAAAAGGGTATCACCTCGTCACATGTGATTTCCGATGCTTCTGGCTGAGCGCTGCAACACTGAACTGGGGCTGTGAGCATCTGGCACACTGGGAGACAACGGTTCATCCCTCTGTGCCATACTTGATGAATAATGGTGCAATAGCAGCACAGACCGTGCTTCTAACACAGAGAAAATAATCTTTCATACGTGGCAGAGAGCTCACTAAGAGCAAGACAAGGATGAGAGAAAACAAATGAAGCGGAAAGTTAAAGGGAAAACAGTGTGCACACATGTTTTGATGGAGGGGACACCCACCTCCCAAACTGACTTCCGCTTGTCTCTGATTCCCACTGACAACAGTTATTCAAAAACACAATGCATTGCAAACCAATTCCGTTTTTCTCTCCCCCTTTTAGACTTGGAGAAGGGCTCTATTTCCCACCAAAATACCAGTGCTGGAGCAGTGCCTGCATTTATTCATTTAAAGTTATTTTTAGGTTGTCAGATAACAAATGTTCTCTAGGCAGTTCATAGAGCTGAGGTAATTTTTTAAAGCACAATTACAATAAAAGTACAATCAAAGGCAATGAACAGAATACACCTATGGATCCAAATGTGCCACTTAAAAACAGAGAATTAAGGGATAAAAATATCCAAACTGATTTAAAACAAAGAACAAAGGAGTAAGATACACCAAGCAAAACCAGAAGACTTGAGAAGACTTGGTGCTGAAATGACATTGAAAATTGCCCAGCAAATGTTTCTGGGGGGAGCAGTCAATAGAGGGCCAGGGGACCCTGCTGAATGTGTGGGGAGGGGGAGATTCTGGATCCAACTCCTTATCTTCAAGGCCTTGTTCAGTCATCTCTTGATGACAGCAATAGCAAGAGATGACTGGCAAGTCTGTATGGGCCACCTCAGATAAGTGCAGCTCAGAGTTGTACCTGTTACTGTTTTCCTGTATGAAATAATCCTCTCTACCCCTTTCACTCAGAAAATAATGATGATGATTCTGGGTCAGGTTGATCTTCTGTACCACCCAATGCAGAATGGAAAAGTACTGCTTACAATTCATGGAGCTCCGACACAATAGCTTTGCAATATGGACTCAAGCTGTGTGCAGTTGGCATTTTTTAAAAAAGGTCTTGGACCAATTTTAGCAATTAGTCCTAAATAAATAGGGTAGGCAACAGTTCCTTTTAAAACCTCAGTGCAATAGTGTGGTGCTGGGTAGCTCATCCCCCACAACCATTATCTTCTGGAGGACACAGGCCACCTGTACTCATGTTCTAAAAAAAGGTAGCAGGGGAGGCAAGGATTTCAGATATTGTGTGTTTGAAATCACCTACATCTGCTTACCCCAATCTAGTACCCTTCAGACATTTTGGACTATAATTCTAGAATTCCTGACCATGCAGGGTTGGGTTGGTGAGAGTTATGGAATCTTGGATGTTGAAAAACCACTCCCTCACTTTATTGGCATCATCTCACTACACCATCACTGGGAAAGATTCTTACAGGTACGGTTATTAAGCAGGAAGTGCCTACACATCACGTCTAAAGATGGAGTTGATTCAGTGTCAGCTCCAGGTTTTGGGAGGCCCTTGGGCAAGATGCTCACAGTGCCCCCCTCCCTAAATAGGCCCACCTCTTTGACACTGCCCAGAAGCAAGGCAAATGAAGGCTGTTACTTCTCTCATTCCTTGTGTTACTGTACAGAGAAGAGGGAGTGAAACCTGTATATAGGCAAGACACCTGCTCCCCCTCTCTTCAGATGGGGGGGGTAGAAAATACTAAAGAAGGTGGACCCCATCTCTGACTCAGTATAAGGCAGTTCAGTAAGATCCTAGGAGGAGGATGCTGTGCTGTCACCAGCCCAGGAAGCAGAAGCGATGGTGATACCAGAGATAGAAGAGGAAGGGCTAGTGGGAAAAAGCCACTGGCAGCTGCCTACATAAATGTGCCACCTGTTGACACCACATGTGAGGTTCATGTGGACATAAATGGCCCTTTAGATAACTAGCTCACAGGCCACCAAGGGATTTAAATATCAAAACCAGCAGGTCAATGGACTCCTCCATCCACACACAAATTGATAAGCCAAGGTAACTGCTGTAGGATAGATACTTTTTGTTCCAACCACCTTGGTCCTCTTGCCAATGTCATGGAACCTTCATTTTGGACAAATTGACTTCCAAGTTGTCTTAAATGCTCAGATTAGAGATTAGATTAGTTTTGCAGTAATCCTGTATGGATGTCACCAGCTCAAGCATTTCCCCAGTGGTGTCATGACTGCAGAACCAGTTGATGATGTGAAAAAATACCCTTTCTGTGAATGCTATCTGAACATCTTGAGTTAGCCACAGCTCCAGGAGAATTCCCAAGACAGAGCTTTGTTCCTTCCAGGGGGAAGTCACCTTCCACTTTCTCCATCTTGAGGAGAAACCATACTCAACCAATTCAACAGAATTCTCCTGTTGCTCATCATTGGCACAAGGACAAAATCCCAGCCTACAACTAGGAGCAGTCTTGTCTTTGCTGGTGCTCTGTGGGAAGAGCTCCCATGGATCACCAAACAGGGAGGGACAGGGGAGTGTAGCTGCTCTGTCTCTGAAAAACTAAAAGTCAACAACAGTACAAAGCAGATCCAAATAATGACAGGTTCTTATAATTTCAGAAGACCAGCCATGCTTCTCTATTCACATAGGTTTTGGACAACCTGTGCTCTTTTTTGCAGCAAGTGTGACCTAGCCTAACTGAGTCAAGGACAGATGATGCAAGGCTATGGCCTGCAGACGACCATTTACCATATTTTTCGCTCTATAAGACGCACCTAGTTTTTAGAGGAGGAAAACAAGAAAAAAATATTCTGAATCAAATGGGCACATAATCACAGGCACATTCCCCATGGGCTGCACATCTGACAGACTTACTGCACACACATATTCGCTCTATAAAACGCACAGACATTTCTCCTTACTTTTGAGGGGGAAAAAAGTGAGTCTTATAGAGCAAAAAATACAGTATGTCATTGCTCCTACTTTTGAATTTGCTGTGGCAGTGGCTAAATAAATATTCTGAAGTTGGTAGCAGCAGTCAAAAATTGCCACTTCAGCTTGAAAACAAAACATATCCTCCTTCTATGCCTTGTTTTAAAGCAAAACTAGCCGTTTTTGTGGCTACAATACTTTGGCAGCAAGGAGCCAATCCTCCCGGCCATGCTATTGTCTTCTTCTGTGGAAGGGGTAAGAGTAGCCTTAGGGTGGGACGTTCTCTTTCCCTGCCACCGAGAGACCAGGGCTTAGCAGTGGAGCACTTCCCAGCTGGGCATCTTATGCTTTAAAGGTATGGATGGCTTTTGCCCAGGAGTGGATCCATGTTTGTGCCCTGGGCCCAGGTAATGGGCAAGCCCGTATCACTAGCCCTCTAAGGGATTGCGCAGCAAACCTCAGGGTTTTTTTACCATTGTTATTGTCATCATCTTCAGCATCCCCATCCCCACCATCCCAGCGACAGACCGTGTTGTCCATGAGCCAGTAACTTATGAACATATATGAAATACTGAGCTGAAAGAAACTTTAATCTAGCTCCTTCCCATTTAGGAATTTGGAAAAGAACTAATTTCTGGGTTGGGAGGATTATCATTTCCTTGCATAGTCAGAACTTCTGCTGCATGTGTTAGGAGCTGCTGGTGCCCAGTGGTTGTGACAGGCAGGCTCTTAACCTTGTAAACAAGCTATGTAATCATCAAGACAAGAATGTGTCAATGTACTTTGATGTTAAGGATAACTCCTACTGACTAAGCACTATAATTACTCCAGTTCGGCACACATTAGTCAGACACTGTGAAGACATGTATTGCTAGCTAAGTATTTTTTATTTATAAATGCTTTCAGAGAGAGATAACTACTCAGGTTTTTACATTTGTATTCATTATCATGTGCCATTTAGGTAATTTTATTTGAGAGGCAGCTTCTAATTCATAGGATTTGGCTTTTAAGCCCTGTTGATAGCTATCATCTCAAAGTCCTGCCCTGAACTGGAAGAAAGTGTGTGTAAATAAAGACAAATTTTCTTCAAGAAGAATTAGAAATCATTGTTAGTATAATGCAAAGTCATGTTCCTGATTTCAAAGATTTGCCACTGGATCAAATTACTAGCTGGCTGTAATAATGCACATGACAGATTAGAGCCTATAGGAGAGAAGAAAGAACAATTAAAATAATTGGGGAATTTCTAGACTGAAATGACCTCAATTATTATTATTTGATTGAAAAAGTAAGCTAAACATCAAGAAACTGCATGCAGTATTCAATATTATTGAGTAACACCTCACGTACTTGGGGAATCTAGACTATTTACAGAGATTAAACCCTCCTGTCAAAATACTAATAAAGGTAAAGTTGCTGAAATTTAACTAGTATTGATCTTGGTGAGCATGCCTGCTCATACAGAAGTATATGTTGTTCAAATAGCTATGTGCAACTCAATTACTGCTTACAGCTGCGGAGCAATGATATTTAAGAAAGAGCAAGTAGAGAAAAAAAATCTAGCCACAGCTGCCAGTTATGCTTGGTGCAACCTCACTCCCACAAATGTTAAGCATTTATCTCCAGCAAATGTGGACAAAGTTTATTTTAATTCTTTTGACTCAGCACTCATTACTAAAATAGAGTGAAAATTTTCCAATTGCTCCACAGCTGGAGGACTCAAATTACATAGGTCAAGAGTTCACATATAATTTGAAGTCTCATAAATTCAGGTATTTTTTTTTTTTTTAAAAGAGACAAAGCAAGATGGGGACTCCTTTCCTTCCTTTTTGAGTTTGGGAAGTATTTAAGGACGGCAGAAACTTCTATCCTTCGAGATCCTTCAATCCTTCAGATGGCCTCTATTGTGAGATCTCTCAAGTTCAAATCAAATCTTGAGTTTGAATCACAGGGAAAGACTCATAGACTGACTCTTCTTGACACCAAACTGGACAGGATTCCTTAGGCCCTTTGGGATTTTTCCCATTTACTATCCCAACAAATCCATTGTGGAGATTTAACTGCAGCAAATGGTCCTTCCCACTAAAAAGATGGCTTCCCTATAACATAACACTGCCCACACAACAATCTGTTGCTTGTTTAATAAATCTGATGTTGCCTTTCTCTCCCATTGACTAGCTCTGCTCTTGGCTTTTACCTGGATGCCACCCACCTTCCAGAATCTCCTTGCTTCACCTGAATCTTCAACCACAGCTGCCCTGGTATAACCCTTTCTGAATTTCCCACTCCTGGCACCATGTTCTCCAATACATTGTCCCCACCACCCACTTGAAAACCATTTTCAAGGGACTGCCACCTGGGAACTTGCTTGTCATATTTTTTTGGTGGGGGTGGGTAGGAATCCTTGTCTTAAAAAGAGGGAATAAACCACTGCATTCAAATGTGACTTAATTTCCATCAAAAGGATGCTCTTTGATGCCAGAAAGTTTAGTGAAAAAAGGATGAGCACCTGTTCATTGGATACTGCACTTTTTAGCAGCTGGATGCTCCCCAGATGTTTTGGATGAAAGCTTCCGGAATTTCTGGCTCTTGGCATGTGTGCCAGTGCTGATGGGAGCTGAAGGCCTTTCCCAAGCTGGAGGGTAACTGGGCCAATTGCCCCTCTTTCCCCTTTCGAATTCAGACTGACCAGGAGCAGCAGGTTGCTTACTTCTTTTCATCTCCTGAAGTACCATAAATTCCCTTGATCCACAGAGGCTGTGGATCAACCTCTTTCTGAATGTTCTGGGCTTCAACTTCCATCAATCCCTACCAGTAGAATCCTGGGAGTTGTGCTTTTAGGTTGGGGAGCCTGCAGCAGATGTTCATGTTCTCTAGCATCACATTCTCTGTGGTGAAAGGTGCCACCCTCGGTTAACAGCATTTTTGACCCTTGCCATTCTTCTATATTTCTTTTGGTCTCTAGTGCTGAGGTAGCAGATTAGTTTGACATACCCTGGGTATGATGCAGGCAACATGTTAAAGTCCCCACCTCTCAAAAGTTGAGTAGTGAAACCTTTCTAGAAGTCTACAGGAAAGAAGTTCCCCTAAGGCCCTCCCAAAAGCTTGTAGTTAAAGTTTCCAGCTGAAGTTTCCAGAACATCAGAAAAGGCAGCCCCATATAGAACACATTGCAGTAGCCTAGTCTGGCTGTCACTGAGCACAGATAATTAGGGCAAGGTGAGACATCTCCATGCAGGCCAGCCTCTCTGTGCAGCCAATGTATGGCCCTAGGCTAGTAAGAAGGACTCCAGCTCACTGTTTCCACTTGAGCTTCCCTGTTAGCACAGAATTCGAGGCAGCTCCCAAACATGCACCTGGCTTTCAGCAAAAGTGGAACCCCAACTTGGACCAGCTGTAAGTCTTCATTCAGGCAGACATGTTTCCTTGCCTCCATCTTGTCTTGATTACATTTCAGCTTAAGAACATAAGAACCCAGGTGGATCATCCCAAGTGTCCATCTAGTCCAGCATTCTGTTCACACAGTGGCCAACCAGCTGCCCATGAGAAACCCACAAGCAGGACATCCATGCAGCAGCACCGTCCCACCCAATGTTCCCCAGGAGCTGCCTAACACATAGCCATGGATAGCCTTGTTCATCCACAGCTACCCCAAAGTGGCCTCTGACTCAGTATGGTCTGCCCCAGCATCCCTCAACTTGGTATCTTCCAGATGACACTGGAGTAGTTCCCAGTATTCCTAACCAGTGGCCATGCTAGTGAAAGTTCTTTCACATCAACTGAACTTCTTGTAAAATAAAAATAAAAATAGAGATGCCCGGGGTTGAAGCTAGGTTCCTCTGCAGGCAAAACATGACCTCTGCCATTGAGCTAACCCCCCCCCCCCCATGTGGGTTCACTTGACTACTGCAAGCACAATGAAGGAGAGGATGGATTGTGTTTTGCTTAATCAATGCAATTCTTATGTTCAGTGCTATTAAAGACAAAGTAAACCTCCTCCATCAGGACAAGGAGAAATGCCTCTCCCACCTGCCCCAAATGCATGGGCAAAGGTCCTTCCTGCATAGTTCCACTTCTCTCCTTCTGCATCAACAGGTAGTTCAAAGTGCTTCTGGTTCCTGCTACCTGTTGCCCTGTTGGCACACTTGAGCATGGCAACCATTTCTGGTATTATAAGGCTGCAAGGACCAGACAGGGAGATAGATCACAGACACACTTTTCTGAACAATCATTTCCACGCATCCACACATTTATTTACCATGACTGAGATGTAACAGAGAATTTTTACAACAAAAAGTGAAATCTGCCTCCCTAGGCAACCACATACAATCCTCACTCCCTTGCCTCTCTGCTTTCTTGTATAGAGAAAACAGTATTAATACATGAGGGCAAAGTTCTTCCTAGGATTCATTAGCTGGGGATGGATGGGAAAGAAGGGATCGGGCAGATAATGAATCCATTTCTTGAATGCCTTTTGGCTCCCTTGGCAGAGACAAGATGGCATTTCCCTTGGAGATGGAGATTTGTGAAGCAGGGGAGGGGGAAGGGAGGAAGGAGAGCCTAATTTCAGCTGCGACTTGGTCCAGATCTGCGTCCAGCCCCACCATTCAGCTACACAAGTGGGGCAGTGTCAGTGCCCCAAGGACCAGCTGGGTGCATTTCACATGGACCAGGATGCTGCCCTTTCGTCAGGGTTTGGACCAGCCAGCTCGGGGTGGTCTCTTCTCTGACTGGCAGTATCTCTCCTGGGTCTCAGGTGATGGTCACCTGGGATTAAAGCTGGGGCGTGTGGCAGACGAAACATGCTCTGCCACCAACCCGCTCCCTCCCCAGGCGCTAACCGACCTGCACAAGCACAACTTTGCCTCTCTCCACGCTGCGGGGTGGAGAGCGCTACCTGTTGCATTTCTGCCTTCCACACAACGGTTCAAAGCAGAGGCCAACATCTCTGCGGAGAAAAAGATGCCCACCCAACTCACGCATCGGGGAGCAGGCCTTTTAGGCAGGGTTGAGCTCGGAAACCAGTCTCTGGAAGGAATTAACCACTCCTCTGCAGAACAGAACTATCTATCCCCCACTCCCTTTATTAATTGACACGGATCTTCTTGTTCTTAACGCAGCAAGAGAAATGCTTACTGAAAATCCAGATTTCGGAAAAACTGCTAAAAATCAGCGATCTTTTTAATTTTAATTTTAATTTTTTTGGTGTGGTCATTATTAAATGAACTAGTTTGAGACGTGCGCATGGGGGAGGGGGAGTATTCTTCGGCGCGATAGAAAAGACGCAGGGAAGCAAACCAACTCCTGCCCTTTCCACACCAATCTTTGCCAAATCGGTGCCAGTTCTGTTCTTTAGGGAGACTCGCAGCCCGCTCGCTTTCCCGCAGATCCCAGCTCTGCCGAGTCCCCGAACCCGGGACTAGGTGTAGTAGCCACGACGCAGCGCTTTCCTTCGGTCTGGGGCTCCTCGGAGCTCTGCGCACAAGGGTCTCCTTTGGACTCCCAGAACCCCCTTCCCCACAAACAGGCAAGCAAGCAAGCCAACCCACCAACCAACCGCCCCCGAGTCGTGGGAGCGATGTGGCCACGCACCTTTTCCTTTCCTCCCCTTTCGCTGGGGGAATGAGGAAAAGAACAGGAGAAAAAGTTCAACTTCCCAACGCCCACTCAAACCCGCTGCCGCGGCTGCCATTAGTTGAGGCAGCGTCCCCCCCCCCACCCGCACCCCACGCCTCTCCTCAGTCCTCCCTCCTTTCTTGGGAAGCAGGCAGCGGCGGGGATCACCACGAGACGGACTTAGGAGAAAAACCCTCCAGCCGGAGAGGCAGGAGAGCTGGCAGGCGGCGGCGGCGCGGAGGGAGGGAGGGAGAGGGGGAGAGAGAGAGAGTCGACTCTACCTGTGCTGCTTATACCTTGGTTGGTGGTCTCCAGAGGGAAGATGCCGGAACATTTCTCCAGCTCCACTTTCCCTCCCAGGCACAGCTCGGAGATGATCTGCAGAGCCTTATGGCACAAGCTGCCCATCCCGTCCTCCTTGTGGAAACTCATCTTTTTGGGTATCCCCCACCCCTGACAAAAGAGCCCTTATCTTTCTCTTTTCTCCTCCTCTCGATCTAAGCCATGGCTCTTCTCCTCCTGGGCAAAGGATGTCTTTACTCTCCACCTTCTTCTTCCTGGATGGTCATCAGTGGTATGATTATTGAGAAGGATCCAAAAAGGGTGGGGGTGGGAAGAAGAGGGGGAAACGGGGGGTACCAGCTTTCAAGTTATCAACCGAAGGGGAAAGGGTGGGGGGAGAGAAGACACACCGGAGAGGGAGGAATACTCCAGCGCGCACAGTCGCAAGTGAGCCAAGATTTACCATCAGAAGAACAAGGGTGGAAAATTGGGAATGGGGGGGGGGGTGCTTTAAAAAATAGCAAAAAAAGAAGAAAAGAGCAGTCAGCAGCGCCTTTTGCGCCGTGCGGGCATCGGTAGGCAGCTGGTCCAATGGCAGCGGAGCGCGGGTGCTTGGGAGGGCTACAAGTGGCGGCGGCCGCGCGGGACTCGCCGGCGGGGTCCTGCTGGCGAGCGCGTCGGGAAGGCTCGGTGCTCGCTTTAGGGGATGGGGAACAAAGGGGAGGAGGAGCCGCGCAATTCAGGGGAGGGGGCTGGGTGCGTGCAGGGGGGCTGCTCGCGGTTGTGGCAGGGAAGCCCTGCGCGGGCTTCTGCGCCAGGGAGGGAGCAGGGCTTCTGCTCAGCCTCTAGGTGGCTCCTCGCCAGCCCCTCTTGGCCAGTCGTGCGGGGCGCAGGGCAGGAGGAGGCAGAGCTGCGCCGGCCGCGGCTGCGGGGACGGGGCTTGTGCCACGCGCTCTCGGCGCCTTTCGCGGAGTCACGCCAAGGAAACAAGCCAACAGGTTTCCCCCCCGAAGCCAGCCAGCCTGCCTGCCTTCTCTCATGCCAGGTTAAGTTCCCAGGAAAGAACCCCAAACCAATAGTTGTTTATCTTGCTGCTGCTGTTATTATTTTCACTTGAAACTTTATTTTGAAACAGAGTCGAAAATACAGGTGAAAGAAAGGAAACATCCCCTCCGCACTTGCCCAGGATAATGCGGTGAGAGTGCAGTGTCCTAAACAGATCACTTTGAAGCAAGCCCCAAGGAGTTCAGTGGGGCTTGCTCCCAAGTCATTGCCTGTCTACAACCTAAGCTCAGTGGGGTGAAGAGAAAATGGGACTCTATTTATTTATGTATTTAAAGCTTTTATAGACCGTCCCATTGCTAGTGTCTTGGGACGGTTTACAACAACATTTCAGTACATTATGGGTAGGTTTGCAGAACTGCATAAAAAAGCTCCTGAGAGTTTGGGGGTCTGCATTACAGAGAGGAACTGAGTTAAGGGGGCAAATATATCTCAAATGTGTCATTTTATTGGGGTGTAGTCAGAAGACCCTGCTTGGAGGCTCTTCATACATGCAGGGAATAGCTGTGATCTCCCCCCACCTCCAACCATCCTTCCTCAGTTTTAATACAGGAACTCAAAGGTTTTTCAGCACACCTGCTATCTAGTAAGTTGATGGCAGACAAAAGGTGGCCGTTCTTTACATAACTTAAAACCATTGAATAGCAGAGTTGGATGGAGTCAGTAAGGTAGTGGATCCAACCCACTACTCAGTGCAGGACTCCAGGTTAGAGCATCCTGAACAGATGATGTCCAGCTGAATCTCATATGCTTTCAGAGTGTGATAGCCCACAACCTCCCCAGGTAATGGCTGAATTTCCCTAGGGACAGATATCAGGGAAAATAAGGGCCTGCATTACTGCTCCATCATGCCTCCTTGAAACATTGGCAAATTACTTTTCAAAAGTTTCAGCCTCATCTTCTCCATGACCAGGCAGTTGGTAATAGACACTGAACACCATTTCTCTCTTATTTGCTCTAGTTATTTTAACTCAGATGCTGTCAATGAAGTGACTAAGCTCATCCTCATCCTCATTTCTGTTCAGAGATATGTCTCTAGAATACATGGCATGACTCCACCTCCCTTCCTGTTCCTTTTGTTCTCCTTGAACAAGTTGTAAACTTCAGTTGCTGAATTCCAGTATTGGAGTCATCCCACCAAGTCACAGTTGCGCTTATCAAATTGTATTTGCCTTCAAATACAATTATGCTGTATGTTTCCCATACTTTGAACATTATTTTATAGATATCACAGATTATTTACTGAATTCACTACCATAATCTGCATTTTAAAGGATTAAATAACTTCACATAGCAGCTTTCTCCACAGTGGTACTTCCCAGATGTTTTTGATTGCATTCCCCAGCTTCCTCAGCCGGCAGGGTAATGGTGGATGTGGATTATGGGAATTGGAGTCCAACACATCTGAAAAGCGCTAGGTTGAGGAAGGCTGTTTCAGAGAGCAGCTACATAGGACCTTTGTGCTTGATGTGGCAGTGTGGATCTGAGGATCAGGTGCTGCAGAGAAGCCACAGTGGGTCTCCTGGCATTTCTGGTTTGTGAAAGTTTAGAGGCATGGGCTTCACTGCTATTGGAAAGCGGCTGGATCTTGAGTGGTCCAGCAAGGCATTCATTCCTATGTAGCTCTTGAATGGTCCCTAGTTAAATAGTTGAAGAAGCCCTAGGACAACCTCCCTTCACCAGACACCATCCAGATATCTTGGACTCCAGCTCCCAGAATCCCTGCCCTTTGACTATGGTGGATGGGGCAGATGGGGGCTGAAGTCCAAAACATTAGGAGGGCTCCAGATTGGGGGAAGCTGTCATAGATAGAACTGTAGCCACAAACTTGGGCTCTGTCCCAGACTACATGATGTCTTATGTAAAGGGTCTCTGTGTATGTACTGAGTAAATTTTCCTTCACCAGCAAATAACCATTGGGAAGTTGCTCATATGATGAAGGAGAGAATGATGGAGGTTGAGGCTTTGACTATGCAATGTTTGAGTGTTGGCATTGTCCTTCTCTTTTGGCGCAAACTGCTGGGCTCAGAGCTGAAGGGAAGAAAAGTCCTGCTGGTTCAGACCCATGGGAAGCCCAGAAGCAGGACAGGAAGGCAATAGCTGCCCCTTGCTTTGCTCCCATGCCTGCATCTCATATTCAACAGTGTGCACCTTTGGACTTTGGGGAACCTTCCACAGAGATATCATGTCTACAGCCCATGACAAGTGACACCTACAACCAAATGTGGCGGTGTGGGGTGCACCAGCCCTGTTCAGGGTTCAGCCATGCTTCATCTCAAGACACCCCATTCAATTCCCCCCCTGGCCTGGGGGGAGGCTACACTTGTACTGTTTTTGAATGTGGGGGCAGGGGCTCTTTTAGTCTGCTATCACTGAGTTCCCCTGAACTCAGTAGGTCCAAGTAGATGCATGCAGGATTGCACTGTTTAGGTTTTCCCTCTTTTGGCTGGGGAATGCCAACAGTTGTAGGCTTCTTTGTCTTTACACTTTGCAAATGCGGGAAGCAGCAGGAGCAAAAAGACACCCATGACATCCTCCAGCTCCCCTCAATCTCATCTGGTATGGCCAATGGTCAGAATTATGTGACTGGGAGTCCAAACATCTAGGGAACACCAGGTTGCCTAGCTTTAGACTATAGGATGGCTGCATTCTTCTGGAATCTGACCCATTCTCTTTTGAGCTAGTGGCTGTTGCCACCTCTTGTGGCATCACAATCCACAAATAATCTCCACATCGCATGAAAACACTCTTTCATCTGTTTGGCTTGTACTGACTGCCCTTCAGTTTCATTGCATGGCCCTGGTTTCTAGTTGTATGTGAGATGGAAGGAAATCTTCCCCTATTTTCTTTCTCCACATGTTGTGTTCTTCAATAAATTGCTTCTTAAATGTCATATAGCATCCTATAATTTAATGACAATTTAATGGCAAGTAATTGTTTTCCCTAAGCTGTTATTTTACTCTTACTAACCTGTTCAGGCTTGGATGTTGAGGGCAGGCTGCCATCTAAAGGAAAAAGTGCATCATTTGAGATGGAATTTTCCAGGCATCAAACCTGACACCTAGTTTGAGTGTTTTTACAAATGCTTTCCATCAGGTTCTGAAGTCGCTTTCCTGCACCACTGAGGGTTCAAAATGGTCAACATGTTAGACCTTATGAATCACAAGAAGAAGAAGAACCACAGGGCTGGAGCTCCTCCAGCGTTCTAATCACACAGTAGCCAACCTTCTGGGGATAAACCTAAAGAAAAACACAGCACTCTCCTGCTTCTGTACCCCAGAAATTGGGGCACATATGTACTGATTCCTCAGTGGCAAAGGCTGGTTCCAGCTTCCCTGGGTACCAACAACATTGGACTAGATGAACCAATGGTCAGTTTCCTTTGAATAAGCACCATAGAACTCAGCAGGACACGCTTCTGACTCCACATGACTGGGCTTCTAGATTCTGAATCACTTGGCTAAAATTGGGCTCATATTTCTCCAGAAACATAACCATTGATTTTCCTGATCACACATGTGGTTTGGCACTTGGCAATAAAAGTGTAGCTTTACTATCTTGTGATTCCCCTTCAGTATGATGGGAAATTGTTATCATTTTGTGTCCCTTTGAATAAAGTACTAAAACCCCTGATGATGTTGAATATAACTAAGTGGTGTCCGCCGTTGTTAATTTTAGGAAACAACCTGGGCTTGACATGACATAAAGCAGCACAGAATGATTAATCAAGTGAATCATGGCAGGCAGCACTAGGGCCTTCTTCTTGCACATAAAGCAATGCCACTGAGATGAGTATCCATTTCATTTAATTGGTTTATTTATTTTTGTTGTAAGTTTTTATATTTAACCTGGAGATGGGCCAGTTTTTCATTATTGTATATGTTTTTAATATTGTATTTGTTTTGTATTGTGAGCCGCCCCGAGGCTGCTGCAAGGGGCAGCATATAAATATTTAAATAAATAAATAAATAAATTTACCTACTGGGCATTTTGTATCCCTGCTGAAGGGAGGATGATGTGGTGGAAAGTCTCCACTAACTTGCCGAGAACTTGAATGACTTGAACTTGAGGTTTTCCATTCAGCTGTACTAAAAACACTAGACTAGGCAGGCAGCTTTTCCCAACGTGGTACCTTCCAGGTGTGTTGGACTGCAACTCTCATGCTAGCTATAATGACCCATCAGTTGGTAGTCCTGTGTTGTCTGTACTGACTGACAACAGTTTCCCAGAGATTTATGCAAGAGCCTTGCTCACCTCAAGTACCTGAGATACCTTAAGTCATGGGTCCTCAAACTACGGCCCAGGGGCTGGATCTGGCCCACCATGCCCATTTATCTGGCCTGCCTGCACCCCTGCCCACCTCGCCCCATGCACGGGGAGGCAGCGGTTTGCTTGCTTGGAGAAAACGATCTCCAAGCGAGCAAGCCGCTGCCTCGTGCGCCCGCCTCGTGGCTGTGCCTGCCCCCGCCTTGCCTCCCCTCCCCTCACCGCATGCCCTGCCCCTGCCTCAGCATGCGTGCCCACATGCTCCCGCCCCGCGTGCTCCACCAGCACCATCTTTCTGGCCCGCGCCCAGTACCAGCACCTTTCAACTGGCCCCCTGGTGAAAAAGTTTGAGGACCCCTGGCTTAAGTGGAAGATTCCAGGGATCAGACCTGAGGCTTTCTGCATGCAACTCACATGCTCCATCACTGTGTCATAGATTAGGAAACTATACAGGAGCTCTTACATCAAATTTAGCCCTTCATCTGCTCAGCCCTGCGCCCTTTATACCAGGTTTTCCTAACATAGGGGAAGAGCTTTTATTTTGCACATTGTATCTCTGCAGCAAAATGGTGCAGTGTAGAACACACTTCAGGATTCTAGCTACTCCATCCTCTTCCCCTCACCCCGCTGCTGCAAGCATTCTGGGCCCACCATCTTAATATGAGCCAGTCAGTCCTCACTGAACTATTTTGGATTCCTCCCTCTCCTTTAGCATTTTTTAAACTCCTGCAAAGTCTAAGCCCATCAATACTTTCTCTTTGGTTTATGGATGTTACTGTTTGGGCTAAATGAAGGTTGGCATTTGGAAAACAGAAAGGAGTTACATTTCAGATGAGGTGGTTTAAGGTACTCTCCTATGCATGTTTAGAAAGAAAAAAGCTTTAAACTCCCATTGCGGTGTCTGGGGAATGCTGGGATTTGTAGGCCTTTTTTAATCCACACATGCATAGAGTCTTTCTTTTTCCTTCTTCATCTTCCTCCCTAAAGAAGAGAGAAAAACCAGTTCAAGCAGAGGCCAGAAGCATTCTTACCTATTTATCACAATTCCATATCATGCAATAGCTGAAGCTCCCTGCTTGATTCACAAAACAATGGTGAAAATCATAAGATAGAATGAACTCAAGAAAATGTCAAATAAAACCCAAACTAAGTATTTTGAGAAAGGCACAAAAAAACCAAAATAAAACAAACTGCAGAGAACCATAGCACTGCAAGGAAAAAGGAGTCTTTGTTCTGTGAAAGAAAGGAAGGAGCACCTCCCCTCAGCTATCTCATCTCAGTGGTAATACCAATCCACCTCCCCGCACCCCCGCAACCAGCGTTTGCATTGCACTCATACCCTGAAAATTAATTTGATATTTGGGAGTCTTTTTGCTACACAGCAAAGCTTCTAAAATTGACTCTTTTAGCACAGCACTCCTTTTGACAGCTATTTACCTAATTCATTTAATTGACACCACAGTCCTAAAAATCTTTTTCAGTTTAATGGTACTTGCTCTAAAGTAATTGTATACAGGATTGCAGCCTGATTCTTTCCCCTTAAACTCCCTTCCCTTCCCTCTTTAATTTTAGATTGCACAATAAGAGAACAAGACCTGTTGTATTTCTATTTTCTGAGTAATGCCTGGTAATTTATCAACAACCGACACAAAACATGATCTTACATGGCTACTCAACATTAAATTAATAATTAGTCAGCTGGTACAAAAAGTTCCAATTTAAATCCAGGAATCACTCCCAGTTGCACAAGTGACAGATGGACAAAATGGCTGTAGCAGACAAAATTAGAGTTTAAAAAATACTCTATGTACGGAAGTTCATATTATTACTGTGATGTGATCAGCAAGTGAGCTGATGTTGTCTTGCTAGTGTGAGGGGGGAAATCAAGCTAATTAAGGCCAAAAATCAGACTAGATCAGTGTTTCAAAAAGGGTGAAGGTAAAGGGACAGGGAGAAAAACTCTACCTGGTCTGCTGTTTACCTCTCCAAGACATCTTGGAATAATGCTAGACCATCGTGCAACCTTATTTTCAGATTGCTTTGGGTTGGGAAAAATAGCATCAGCCTATTGGCATTCTTATCTGTCCATAGCAGATGTCCTTAAAGCAAAGCAAATGAGAGAACGAGCAATTTTTGGACTCACCTGAATTCTCCAAACACCACGTTGATGCCTGTTTTTCTTTACTCCTGTTTACATTTTCTAGCCTGTTTTTTCTTTTGGCTCATTCAGATGGGACAAGTGCATATTTCTCTGTGCATTTTTCAACAGTGGGCACTTTAGCCCTTCAGCTAAAGGATGAAAATAAAAGCACATTCAAAATACACATTTAAAAATGCTTTTTTCAAACTACAAGTTTCAAATATGTGAACACAAATTTCAAATTTCAGAATTCATAAACCAACCCTCCTTCCTTCCCTCCCTCCCTCCCTTTGTGCTAATTTTCTGCTCCTGGGACATGTCTGCATGGTTTGCAAGCAAAACAAGATTCTCATACATTCTTAAGCGAAGCTGGTGGTTGAAACAAGATGGAAATATTCAAAGAAGCAATTTACTCTAATAAAATTTAGCAGTGGCCTGAGACTTTCCTGCAATCCCACCTGTTCTTTCTGAGCTCCATTCCTTTCCCTGAAGTATGTGAAAGGGTAACCCCTTTGTGCCTCCCTCCTTCGGTGGCTTTCTGGCTGGCGAGCTCTGTGCTTTGCCAGGCAGTCACGGCAGAGCAGACCAGCAGGTACATGACTCTTCAGGTGAGCTGGGCTCAGGGGGAAGCATCTTCAAGGTCCCTCAGACTCCTGACTACCACCATCTGTGTCAGTATCAGGAACCTGGTCCACTTCCCCAGCCTGCACAATTGCCCTAGACTTGGCAGCTTAATTTGGTCCTATTCAAGAGCGGTCACAAGCAGGGAGCCAGAAAAGGGCCAACGCATGCAAGGGCCATTTGGGGCAGGCTTGTGTGCTTGAAAGTGTTTTTGGACCATTTCAGTAATCAAGCAAAGCGCTACAGAGGCATTCAGCATGCACTGGGAAGGGCTAAAAAGGGTTATGCACTTCATTGCCAGCACCACTCTCTTACAGCTCTTCCATGGAGAGCGTAAAAGCTTTCAAAGGACTATTACTGATGACTGAAAGTTTTGTTTTAAAGAGTATACAATAATTCCTGCACTCCTGAGTCCTGCCATGAGTAATTAATGTACCTGGGAATTTTCAAGTTTGCAAAACTCTCTCCACTACCAGCCCCCAGAAGGGCATGTGGCATGCAAATGTGACCTTTGCTAATACAAATCATGAAGTCAGAAAACAAACTTTCTATCTATGACCATGTCAAAGAACCTCATAAGGTGCTGTCTCATGAACAGGTCAATTAAAAAGCTGATAAACAGGTACAGATGACCTACCAGTTGTATGTGTGTGCAATCACAAACAATGTGACCATGTGAATGTGGCCATTTTAAAAATTCCAGCTCTGCGGAGGATCCTGGGAAAGCTGTTGTACTAGTGAGCACTGATGATATTGCACAAACATTGGTTTCCACTAGAGCAATGTAAATAGCACTAGGAGCTGGACACTGTTGGAGTCTTCCTGCAGTTGTTGCTGCTGTGTAGAAGGTGGTATGGAGAGGCTGAGAGGAGTTGGCTTACAATGGCCCTCCAAACTGCACCACACCCTTGCGATAATGCACAATTAAGAAGATTCATTTGGCACTCAAGTAGGAGTTTGATGGCCTTTAAAAGAATGATCCTTCTTCCCCTCTTTTGCACTAGCAAAATTTGTCAGGAATGAACTTTAATGCGGTATGCTCAAGTTAGTTTGGCTGAAATAATGACTAACAAAATGTTGATTCACACATTAAACATGAAGTGCAGGGGCAAATTCATGTTGTCCTGTACAAGCAATGGAAAGGTAGGTCTGATTTCAAGTCTTAAATTAATCCAATCTTCCCCTTCCTGGTGGTCCAACATAACTGGAAGGCACTACTCCTATAATTCCCACCCATCATTACTCTTTGGCTGGGAATTATGGGCATTGCATCCCATCACATCTGGAAAGTACCAGCTTATGGGAGGTTAAAACAGAAGCTCCATTTTGAACACCAGCTGTAGACCATGTACATGACCAGAAACTATCAGAAACTGTTAAGTTTCTCTCACTAATGCTTAGCTATAGTCTGCTCACATTTGTTTGGGATTAAAAAGAGTTCCAGATGACTTCTAGAATGGATGGACCCAAGCACTTTTCCTTTTGGAAATCAAGCCCTGGTTGCCTACTACCTATCTGGGCTCAGGCTGATTGGCTGGCTAGCTAGCTCAGGGGTGGCTTGGAGGTGAGGGATGGTTCATAGATATGGTCCACAGCAGATCTACTCAACAAAAAGGCAGAACAAAGGCAAACAGACTGAACACCACCAACCTTGTCCCTGTTGGACTCTTGAAAACTGTACAGCATGACAAGAGAGGGGAGCATGGAGAGAGCTTCATGATGAAAGAAATCTGGCTGCTCTTGCTCTCCTTGGGTAGCTGTTTGTAGTTCATGCTACAGATTAATGTATCTGCGCATTGGGAAGATTTGCTGTATTTGGCTCTGGCTTTCTATTATTCCATTACTGATAAAAAGGAATAATAGAAACTGTTTACCTGTTCTGTAATTAATTTGAAATGTTATGGTGTTAGTAGTAGTGAAATGAACCATTTGGGTTGCTTATTATGGTAATGATGTACAATTGTAGTTGATGCATTAGCATGCTTTCTTGTTTTTGGATTGCTGTTATGTTGTTATCAACTTTGGGCAGTATTTATACAAAAGCGGCATGCAATTCAAATGATTATGATGATACACCAGCAAGGATTTCTGAATTACAATTGCTTATCAATAGCCTTGTCAAAGTGATTCTAGCCAGGTGAAGTTGTATTGCTGACATAAAGAAGGCCTGGTGTGACAAGGAGTGGATTTATGTATGGAAGGACTGTAAACTTCACTTCCTATTGTTCCTATTGTTCCTACTCAGAACAAATTCCTGGACTGTATTTTTGTACCAGCCACCAGTTGGTGGACCTCAGGCTTGAATTGCACATTGCACTGAATCAGTAGCATGCAGTGGATCATCACCATTTTGCTTATCTTATTGTAAATGCATGGGACCATGATCCAGATTAGGACCACTGCAAATGGCCTGGGGAGGTTTAAACCTTCTCAGATGCTTTCTCAGCTGTAAAATCTTACCCCTGTCTCAGAGGCCCCTCACAATGCTGAGGATCAGCTATACACTGTGTATTTAACATAGGATATAGTTTAATTTTCAGGAAAAAATGAAAAATAGATCTGTATGTTGTCCATGGGGTCGCGATGGGTCGGACACGACTTCGCGGCTAACAACAACAACAAAGTTCGAAATCTGCTCATCTGGCTTAGCTCTCCCTCACTGGAGGTTTTCAAGTAACAGCCAGACATCTGTTGAGGGCATTTAAGCTTCAAGCAGAGTGTTGCCATAAATGGCTTACAATACCCCTTCCAACTCACTGACTGGCATCAGACAATTCTGGAATCCTTGCTCTATGGCTAAATATGGGTTTGGTATGGGTTGTTGTTAAAAAGTGGGTTATCCTGTTGTCTGAACTTACTAATAAGCTTATTGACCATGAAAACCAAGAACAGAACCCATGGTTGGTTGCTGGGTTAGGAGCTATAGGTTGTTGACCATAATTTGTTGTCTGCACCCTGCTGAGAAAACAAGAGTAGCCTTGTTATAAGAGTCCACAGTTCAACTGCAACCCATCCTCAACCCTTGAGTGTGGGTTATTCTGTTTTGAATTCAGCCAGTGACTCTGAGTCACACCGGAGTCTGTATATGGTGGAATCCTCGTGTTCTTCTGCATTTGCACCGTAAGGTTAACTAGCCTAAGCTTTCGACATATAGAAGGATACAGAACAGGATCAATAAATAGGATGTAAAAACAAACCTGCCTTTTTGATGTTCCAGTGGGAAAAAGCTATTAAGGGTGCCATCCTATGCCTGCTAAGCTAGAAAAACATCCTACAACCCCTAAGAAAGATGGGATTGGTTGGACTCCTTCTGTCAAAGCTCTTATCAAGTCTATAATTTCTGTGTGATACAGCTATAGACAACAAATGCTGAATATTGTCAAAAAGAGGATTAAAACTGATTTTTAACCCCAAATAAATTTCTTCTGCCTTGACATTCCATTCTTGCTAAATGAACTATGCTTCAACATTTTCAGAGCAGCAGGGACATCATTAAGCTGCTGCATTGTTTGAGTCCAGTGACATTATTTCTTAATTATCTCTGCTGCCACAAAGTCAAGCACCCTGCATATGGCAAGCGCCAGGTACAGCTTGGTTCTGTCAGGCAGCCCTCCTGCCTTTTCTGTGCTGGTTAAGCCTGCCTATTGCAGGCTTGACTTTCAGACTGAGTTTTGAAAAAAATATCTTTTTCCATTGACTGTACTGGCCAGAAATGAGAACAGGGACGCATGTCCCAAGTTGCACATTTTCTGAGTATGTCAGAAATATGGTGACGCTTGGACCCACTGGAAAGTTATGGGGATGGTGAGAGGGTACTTCCAAAACTTTGGAACACAGTTCCCTTCATTGAGCAGGGGCTGGACTCAATGGCCTTATAGCCCCTTCCAATTCACAGAAATGTAGAATAGTCCAAAGTTCCATGCAAACATGACAAATAAATACTTACAATGAAGCAATAGAAGAACAGCACTTGAGTGAAAGTGGCTAGTTTGGAGAAGGGAAAAAGAAAGAAAGAAAGAAAGAAAGAAAGAAAGAAAGAAAGAAAGAAAGGGAAATTTGAACTTCTTTCTCACCATCAACGTCTCTGCATGAAATTGCTCCTTCATGCGATAAGGAGGAAATGCAATAAGTCTGACTGTGGAACACAATTGAGGGATTGTGAGAATCTTGCAATCATAGAAAGTAGAGTTGGAAGGGGCCAGAAGGCCATTGGATTCAACCCTCTGCTCAGTGCAGGACTCCCAGTTAAACCATCCCTCTCAGACAGCTGTCCAGTTGCATCTTGAATGCCTCTAGTTGGGAAAGCTCACAACCTCCCTAGGTAATTGGTTCCATCGTCATACTGCTCTAACAGTCAGGACTTTTTTTCCTGATAGCTAGATAGAACCTGGCTTCCTGTAAGCTGGTTATTATCTGTTCTGCACTCTGGGATGATCAAGATGAGATCCTGGACTTCTTTGCAACAGATGTTCAAGTAGGGTACTTGTACAGTGTTGTCATGTACAAGTCAGTCTTCTCTTCTTGAGGCTAAACATGCCCAATTCTTTCAATCTCTCCTCAAAAAGCTTTGTTTCCAGTCTCCAAATCCTTCTTGTTGCCACCTCTGAATCCTTTCCAGCTTGTCTGCATATTTTTTAAACCGTGGTGCCCAAAGCTGGTTGCACCTCTGCAGATGAGGCCTAGCCAGTACTGAGTAGTGGAGAACTAGCACTTCTCATGATTCGGAAGCGATACGTCTATTAACGCAGCCCAAAATAGCATTTGCCCTTTTTGCAGCCATAGCACATTGCTGACTCACACTCAGCTTGCGAGCTACAGCAATTCCAAGATCCTTCTCACTTGCATTACTGTTGAGCCAAATATTCCCCATCTTTTTGGTTTCTTTTTCCTAGGTGAACAATTTGGCACTTGTCCTTGTCACAGCACATTCTGTTGTTTTCAGCCCAGAGCTCCAGCCTATCGATTTTGCTTTGGATTTTGTTTCTATCTTCCAGGGTATTAGCTATCCCATTCAGTTTTGTGTCATCTGTCTGTATTGCACAATCATTTCTCCAACAGTCTATAGTCTCTATGGGAGGAATTATCTCCAGATCTCTTCTCCTGGGCTTCTTAAGGCTTAAGTCTAGGAGGGATTATCTCCTTAAAAAGCCCAGGAGAAGACATCTGGAGATACCGTATTTTTCACTCTATAAGACATGCCTGACCATAAGACGCACCTAGTTTTTAGAGGAGGAAAACAAGAAAAAAAATATTCTGAATCAAATGGGCACATAATCACAGGCACATTCCCCATCACTTTTCCATGGGCTGCACATCTGACAGACTTACTGCACACACATATTCGCTCTATAAGATGCACAGACATTTCCCCTTCCTTTTGAGGGAGAAAAAAGTGAGTCTTATAGAGCAAAAAATACGGTAATTCCTCCCATAGGATTGCTTGGATCAGGAAGCACCCATGGTGCCCCTGGCCCTAGCAGAGATCTGGTAAGCTCAACAACACCCCCAAAATAAATTCAAATGCACTTGTAATGCACTTGGTCAAAAGCATCTTTCTCAGAAAAGCTCTGAGATTTTTTTTTTTCCTGATTCCCCCCTAGAAAAAATGCAGCTGATTTTTTTCTCAGAAACCCCCAGGAAACCCTGGAATGATACCAACTATGGGGCATTGTGGGAATCTTTATTTGCATCAGCCATAGGTCTTAGCATATAAAATATATACAGCAATAAGAACAAATGAAATGTACTAAACTAAAATCACTTTAAAACATTTCATGATTTGTATTAGATACCAGTGCCAACATTATTGGATAACACATTATGCATAGCCTTTCAGAACCTATAGAACATAGAACTCTGAAATGAAAGTAGACCGTTAATAACACTGGTTAGGAATTTTGCAGTCTGTTTTGATCTGCTAAAAGAAAAGACATATGCATACAAACAGATAATAGCAGAGGAGTAATCACCTCAGTCCTGAGATTATAGAAATTGCAAAATAATAGTGCATGACCTACTGTTCCAATATTGCCACCTCCACATGGGCTGAGAGGTGCAAAATAGGGGCTGAGCTGCCAACATCGCTAATGGCAGGGGCAGTGCAGCTCCCCCCCACCCCCACCCAAGAGGAACACCATTAGAACAAAAGACGGAAGTCATGTTGCAACGCCTGCCAACAGCAAGCCCTTCCTACGAGTGAGAATCTTGGCTCCTCCTGGAAAAACTCAGTGGAATTGTCCCCCGGTGTCTGCCCTTGCAGAGGGCACAGAACGAGGCCAGATATTCCCAGCTGCAGTACAAGTGGGCATTTCAAAACCTCCTTTCCTGGTAACACCATTAAGATTAACTGCACCCCTGAGATGAAGGAGGGAGATGTGGTGAGTGACACTTCAAAGTCCGCTTAAGAATTATGGGGAGAGAAGGAACAACTTGACAAGGCACCGGCACTCGCCACAGTTCATGAAGCATCGCGTCTCATTCCGTCCTGACACCGGGTAAGTAGGAGCTTGAGTGGCCACGCTGACACGTGACACTGTGCAGTGCCTTTTCCCCCAGCACAAGATGACATGGTCACGGGAGACGTGACACGAAGCCCAGGTTTTATAGGCCTGGCATTTCTGATTGTGAGGGAAGGTTTTTATGGTTTAATATTATTAGCTTGGAGCTATGAATGAATACATGAATAATGATTTAGGCAGCTGTTAAACATCCAGACTTTATATGTTGTGTTGCAGAGCAGACTAATTTTCTGGGTAATAATTACAATAAATAGCAAGGGTAGCCTTTTCATTTCACATTACATAGACGGAACAAATGCGCATAATAATTTCTCAGGCTGCAGCATTCAGCAGCACAGTATGTTGTTTTCATTGTTTCTCCTCTAATCAATTATCATTGCACAAAGCCATGTTATGCTTTTGCTGTTCAGTCTCAGCCAGGCGATTTCTTTGTCAGGCCCAAGAGACACCAAACCTGTGTGCAGAGACATAGCTATTTTCCATTACTTGTTATTAGGGAAGGGCTGTAGCTCAGTGGCAGAGCAGTGGCTTTGCATGCAGAGGGTCCTGGGTTCAAATTTCAAGGAAAACCTTGGGGAGCCATGCTGCAAGTCTGTGTTGACAATACTGGATGGACTGATAGTTTGACCCATGAGAAAACAGGTTCCTCTATTCCTCTTTATTTATTTCATTTATAACCACATTTCAAAGCCTTTTTCCATAAAGATAATCAAGAGAGCATCAATAGGATTTCCAATACTGGACAAAGACCTGTCAAGCTTTGGCAAGGCTGGTGCATGGTGGACCTTCGTAACAGCGGCCTTTGCAGCTGTTCTGTCCATCTATTTGGAGACAAAGTTTGATTAATTTCAAAAGAATTTGATTCCAAAGAAAGGTGACGTTATCAAGCATCAACATGCCACAGAAAGCATGTCTCCAGATTGGAAAACATTCCATCCCAAGGATCACTGTGCGGGGATAATTGCTCTTTACGTTTTCATCTGTTGAAGAACAACAACCATGTCAGCACTGGTCAAAATCTCCCCCAATTGTACACCGTAGAGCAGGGCTGCAGAACCTGGGGCTGAATCTCATGCTGCAGAGGCTTTCAGAGGCTGACTTCCAGGGATCAGTGGGGCTGAAAGCAAAGAGGCGGTGCCAAAGAGTAAGAAGGCAGACTCCAAATAAGCTGCCTATTTTAACTCAAAGCTGATCTGTCATTGCACATTAGGAAAAGTGTTTCAGCTCTAGGAATGGAGGAAAAGGGACAAAAAGCCAGGAAGTCACCAGTTGCTTGGTGGTTAAAGGTAAGAGGCATCGCCCTGTGGTGACCACACAAGGAAATTGGAGGGTCCAGACATGGGAAGAGATTAACCTTCAAGTAATCTGGTTTCAAGACATTTTGAGCTTTGCAATGGCTTCTTCATTCTGGAAGAGCAAAGTGAGTGCACACAAATGGCTTGCCAACCCCAGTTCTTCTCATCCACATCTGAGCAGCCTTTTATTTTAAGGTCACTGAAATCTTGGTGCCTTTGTGATGGCAGGAAAAACCATACCCCAAAGTTTGTTTCTGCTGCCCTATTGCTAAACATGGTTCCTTGGGAATCAACACTTCTTTTTTGTAGAAAAGAAGATGTTTTTAAAGCAAAAAAGTAAAATGGTGATCCATTGTCAACTGCCCAGAAAACTTCAGCTATTGGGTTGAAGAATCATCATCATCATCAGCAGCAGCATCATCATCATCATCTGTAGTACATTCCTAGCCAGCTGCCTCTCCACAATCCTTTTTTTAAAGCAGAAAAATGAGAACTCTCTGATGACCAGCATTTTCATTTTTGCTGCCACCCCATTACTTGCCACTTTTTGACTTTGGCCCCCCACCCCAGGATTGGGTCCCTGGCCTTTGCCCTCGAGATCTACCCCTGGCTGCACCACAGAACATCAGTGCTGTGGCTGCCACCCAGCTTAGGTGAGGCTGTGCTCCAGTCATTGACGCTGATCCAGCAGTGGACGGCCAAAGCCACTGACCAGGAGGGCTTGGTGGGCATGGCCTAAGGCAAACGAGCCATCCTATTTTAGGTTCAAGCTGTGGCTGCCAGTAGCTCAGCCTTCAGGGGGCATTTTGATCTATTTTTTTTGGGGGGGAGGTACTGCACAAGAGCCAGGAACCCACCAAATGGATGTTAGATACCAGGTTACCTAAAGCAATATTTCTCCCTCCTGCACTTGCTTTCAGCAATGTAAAGGATGATGTATGGGCCCACCAAACCTCTCTGGGGAGTGCCTTCCATAAGTGGGGTGCCACTGCAGAAAAGACCCCCCTCTCCTGTAGCCACCCACCTACCTCCCTTTGGCCAGGCCACTTGGAGGAGGACCTCTGAAGATGACCAAAGGAGGGCTACTTCTGGGACCCCAGCAAAGGAAGCTCCACAGATGGTTACAAAAGAGGGGGGGCTCCTGGTGGTGGCCTCCACTTATGGAATGCACTTCCAAATGGGGTTCATTTGACACCTATGTTGTGATCTTTGGGGGACCAGGCAAAGGCCTTTGTTTCCTCCCAGGAATTTTGGGTGCACTCTTATGGAAGGAGCCACAGGAGGCTTGCGCTTGTCCAGGGCAGCATGGAAGGAGAGGCAGAGGCAATCCTTGCCTCCTGCTCTGCACTTTTGCTCAGCCACCCGTTTTGGCCACAGAGCCGGGATGTGTCAGGTGGGAGGGAAGCAGGCTAGAGAGCCGCCCAGGTATGTCATTTCCTGGCCTCACCAGTCTTTTCACCTCACTCGCAATGGGAACCCCATGTAACCGCTCCCTCTGCTTGGGTTCCTGACTTTGGAGAGGCCATGCTGCTGTCCTCGGATCTGGAAAACTGTATTGTATGTACCCCAGAGCCTCTCCCTTATTGATGCCGTTCTAGGCCATTATGACTTTCGCTCCATTTCCATGCTGTCTCTCATTTTGCATGATATCATGCCTTATTCATTTATATATTTTTATTCTAGCCTATATTTTAACTGTCTGCTGTCATTTTAGTTTTAACTGTTTGCAGTCTACATTGAGATGAATGTATACATAAAGTTACAGGCAGGAAACCGAAACAATTCTTATTAAATGAAGCTGTTATTCGAAAAGAATATTCTCCTTTGAATACCACAAATGTCAACAAATTGCTTCTTTCATCTGTTAATAACAATCTGCCTTCAAGCATCAGCTGTAATATATTTTGTAAGGATTGCTCTTTGGGGTACTAAATAATTAACAACTTCATCTTATATTTCAACAGAGGGCACTCAGTACAAATTCTAGCTCAGAATTATGTGATGAAAAGAAGAAGCGTATTACACAGCCTTATGCAATACAGACTCTTCTGGTACCAAGTTTAACATACTGTCACATTCCATTTGTATGAGGGAAAACAAGAAGAACTGGGGAAAAAGTGTGAAACTTCTCATTTGCAAACTGGACTGTCATCTGGGGCCTGTGTACTTTCTCCTGTTGCTGGGAAATTCTGCAATCTGCTGACAGCTGCCTCTTGCAGTGAGAAACTAAGGGTCAGGTGACAGTTTCTCAGTGGGATACCCTCAAGCCCACAATTGACTCCATCCACCCGAGTTATCATTTGATCCTCGTGGTAAGGGAGGAATATATGAGGGACTTCAGTTAAGTATCAAGGTCTTCTTGAGCTTGGGTATTTTTTTCTTTTTTTAAAATAAGTTTTATTTGAGAAATTATAATCCTAAAAAACAAAAAGAAAACTACAAACAACATCCATCATCAAAATCATTGAGCCTGCTGGGTCAGCCCCCACACCCTTCTTTTTGCATTTATGATAACTTAAAAACATATTTAAATCTATGCGAAGTCCCATTTCTCTAGCCAATAATAAAAAGACTCCCAAGTTTGATAGAAGTGAGCTTGGGTATTTTCTTGTCCCTTAGCTAGTCTTTGCTCCTGACCCTGCTTCCTTCTTCCATTCTGATTTACTTGTCTGGTCCTGGCTTACTCTTCATGACTCCTCAGCTCCATTTTCCCAGGTTCAGCTCAGACTGCATCTAAAGCTCAGTCTGGGTACTTCTGATTTTTTGGGTTGTTTTCCCCCCATGCTATATCCCAGGGACAGTCAAACTTGCCCAACAGAAGAACCACATACAGTAAATGTCAGATGTTTGAGAGTCACAAGACATGAATATGGGGAGCAGCACTTGTGAAAGGGATCTTGGGATACTTGTCTATAGCAGGCTGAACCTGAGCCAGCAGTGTGACATGGTGGTTAAGAAGGCAAACACCACCATTGGATATATGGCCAGAAGCATGGCTTCCAGGTCTAGAGAGATGTTGATACTGCTCTACACGACTTTGGTGCACCAACAACTGGAGCACTGTATCTAGTTATGGGCTCAGCATTATAGGAGAGACATAGCTAGATTAGAATCGGTTCAGTTCAGGGTCAAAAGAATGGGAGGCAGGTTGGGAAGAATGACATATGAGAAGAGATTGGGGGAACTGGGTCTTTTCAGCCTGGAGAAGAGGAGACTCTGAGGAGATCTTTTAGTGACTTATAGGTATGTGAAGGAATGTCATGTGGAGGAAGGTAGTGACCTGCTCTTCCCTGCAAGGGAGGGCAGGACGCATTACAGTGGAGCAAAGCTCAAGGAACCAGGCTTCAGGTTGGATGTCAAGAAGTACTTCCTAACAGTTAGGACCCCTGGGATATCGGAGGGTATTCTAAGGGAAGTGGTTGAGGCCCCATCAGTGAGGGTGTTCAAGGAAAGATTGGACAACCACATGTTGGGGATTACATGAGCGGAGCCGGCTGGAGCCAGGGGTCAGACTAGATGGCCTGGGAGGCCCCGTCTGGCCCTCTTTGTCTCTATGTTTCTAATTATTTTTTCCTCTTGTGAAAAAGTATGCAAAAAGTCAGCAGTGGTTCTTGTCAATTTCACTAGCATGTAATATTTGTGTATGTTCCTTAGGTTAATGTAAAATCAATGAGCAGTGTGTGCTCATGCACACACGAGGAACAAGAACAAGAGAAAAAAGAAGAGTTATACTAAGAACAGACTGAAGAAAGCTCAGAGACACATGACGTATCGAGTGTGTTTTAAGCAGCTATATATTATATGGTTTTCCGGTTACTTTTGTATGGCTAAATTTGCATATACTTCTACAAAGTGAAACTGGAAGCAAGTCTGAGCAACTTGGGAGATTCTGATTCATTGTTGATCTGATGGATTGGATTAATAAAAATCCAAAGTCATTTGAATCCATTTTTGTTTCTTCCAGCATTCCTAGTTCCCACTTCGGTCCATAGCAGATATTGTGGCTTTTGTTGCGCACATGAAGATTCTTGCATGTGTCAGTGCACATTCACCCCAAATGTACTTAGAAACTATGCATTCCCCCATTAGGTGTGTTTGTGCACATTTTGCAACCCTATCCCTGTCTGCATGTGTGTTTGTAACATACACATTTTCCAATGTGTTTTCCCTTGGTCTGTGAATCACAGCACCACTCAGAAATCTAATGATTTTGTGACAAATTGAATTCAAGTCTCAGAGGCACAAAGTGGGTGAATTGTGGTCTAAAATGAACTGAACTGAATTTCTCACATACCCCTAATAGCAATGGAGTATAGTAGCTGAAAGTTTATATATCCTGTGTGTGTGTGTGTGTGTATACACACACACACACACACATATACACACAGTATATGTATGTAAGTATATAAGTATACAAAGCATATATTTAATTTGTGGTTTCCTAAAGGCCTGAGCCTTCTAGAGAATCCACCAGATATGGAAACTGGACCCCATTTGCTGACATCCTTTCTAGCAGAGTGGACTAGGCTGATTTGTTTGGTGATACTTTACAGGCTCATAGTGCCATCTATGTACTGTTTTTATGCTATTTTCTTGCATTTTTGCTAGTACCCATTTGAATAGTGATTTTTGCCAATCTGATATTTCTATGCTAAAACTCCGTTCTGCTTTCCATTCTGATTTTGAAGAGTTCAGGTCCCCAGTCACTGAGTCACACAGAATCTTATAAATATTTTCCAGTTGTTTCTTAGAGGAACATGTCATATTTAAAATTAACTGCTCTGTGGGGTTTAGGGATCTGGTGGCATGAGATTAAAACCTTAGAACTGAAAGTAAAGTGGATCACTTGAGCCAGTCCACTTCAGTATTTTCCAGTTTGTCTTCCAGTTGCATTTCCATAAGGAGTTTCATATTTTTAGTCAAGTGCTTCAAACATGTAGAGTTCTAGTCCTTTACTGCAATGGTGCTTGTTTTACAGTTTTGCTGTAAAACATGGGGAGATAGCAGAAAAGAATAGAAGGTGAGGTGGCTGGGACCCATTTCACTTCTGCTAGTGTGAAGTGATTCAGGATAATTTTAATAATTGGTTGATGCAACAGGAATGGAAACCCAACTGTGCAATTTTTATTAAACAAGTCTAATTCCAAGACACCCTGGTGCACTGTAGGATATGTCTCATTATTAGCAGTGGTGACATACTCATTATGCATATATATCCTGTTCATGCAATAGGTTTCCACCCCCTTTTATAAAGACAAACCCTGCTCCCACACTAGTTTCCTGAATCTGTACTTTCACCTAAAAATAAAGAATTTGGCTTTGTCTGCACCAAAATTTTAAACAAAGATATGCAAGGAATATGGTCCTAATCATTCATATCCTTGCTACAACTGTTGTAAGTGCCTTGAAAGAATCAATTCTATCCTGCTCTTTTCTCTCATTTAATAATATAAAGTGCCACGTAGTGCAGAGTAAATTTGATATGACTAGTCTTGATACAGAAGACACATGGAAGCTTTAAACTTGTCCCTCCTTTACCTTAACAAGCATCTAAAGTACAGAAAGTCAAATACACAAATGTGAAGCTAAAACCAGCACTCCAGTTCCCTACATGCATCAATCATTTAAGGCACACACCTATGCATGCTTAGAGAGAAAAAAGAGCTTCAGTTCCCAGCATGTTCCAGCCAGCCATGCTGGGAGATGTAAGGTGCTTTTCTGTCTAGGCATGCTGAGAACTGTGCCCTTAGGGGCTATCAAGTCATTATTTCCCCCTCCATACAGTGGGTTTTAACTCAAGGCTATTCCTTCTTCCAATTCCATGCGTTTCATGCTCATTTGTTCAGTACTGGCATCTGGGCTTGCCTGAGGCATTTTGCTGCCTGAGCCAAGGGGCCAGGTGGCTTTCCCCTCTCATTCTGTATGCAAAAGCCAACTAGATTGGCAGATGAGTCCAGTTTCAACCTGGCAAGGGGACAGTCTCCTCCACTGTACCTGAGGGCAGCAGGCTTGCTTCAAGGGTGCAGGGCAGCTTGTGGGTCACACTGAGCCGTCTTCCAATACCTTGCCAATGCTCCCGTCCTCCAGCACCTGACACTGGAAGCAGCCACTTTGGCCTAGCTAAGGTTAGGGTCAGCCCGACCTGGCATCTTCAGTGAAAGAGACCAGAATGAGAGAGTCATGCTTCAGACACATCATGAGAAATTAAGACTCATTGGAGAAGACAATCATGTTAGGGAAAGTTGAAGGCAGGAGATGAAAGAGAAGACTACATACGAGATGGATTGAATCTGCAGCCTTGAACTTGGAAGGGCTGAATGGAGATATCATGGACAGGACATTTTGGGTTGCTTTCATTTATAGGGTCACCACAGTCTGCAGACAACTTGACAGCACATAACAACAGCAAAGCTGCTAGCTTCTCCCTGGATGTCAGCTAGGCCTGCACTGTTAATCAGCCATGGAATCTCTTGCACAGAATTTCTGTTTTAGCAAGTGTGTTGAACTCTTTCAGCTCAAGGACCAGAGGCACTCCATTTTGGAGACACTCTCAAGGGGAGCTTTCAGTGAAGTTTCCAGGGGCAAGAATGAAAGCAAAACAGGTGGATGCAAAGGAAAAGGGTGTTGAGTTACAATATTCCCAATGAGCTTAAATGAGTATTGTTGCTTAAAACTTTTATTGCCAGTAACTGGGCCAGGAGAGGAGCATTTCATTCAGTTCAAATATGGAGACAAGAAGGTGCCTCAAAGCCAGGAAATCATCAAACAGTTGGTGGTAATTGGTGAGGGGAAAGGGATGAGACCAGGGGACGGGGGCAGCTTAGGGGACTGGATTGGAAGCTGAGCTGAGGTTTTGCATCCATGGTGTAGATCAATTAAGTTAATTCCATTTTCTGTCTCATGTAAATTTTCCAACTTCTGTTGAGCTGATTAGCCCTCAAACTTGAAACTTGTTCATTCTGGTGCACAGAGCGGATACTTTTCCAGCAAAGTCTGATTCAGGAGCTGATCTGGCTGCAGACTCCAAAGCTTTGCTAGCAGAGCTGGCTAGCAGCCTAAATACTTTCAAAGCCTTTGTTGTCTCCTCAGTCTTGTCCAATGTCTCTTCGAGGTTTTCCCCAGTGCTCTATCACTCTGTGACTTATACTTGAGGCTCTTTTAAATTACGTTCTCCTCCTGGTGATTGAGGTATTGTCTTTAAAGAGATTGCAGTCTTTGAGTTTAAAAAGTGGACCAAGAAAAATCTTATTATGTTATCTGTGTGCCTCGTCAGAAGAGTACACACTTTGAAAGAGCACAACATTTCTCAAGGGAATAAAACTCTGCCTGTGCTTCCTTCTTATTGAAGGGTATTAGAAAAATGTTTCCATGAGAAAACCTTATATAAAATCAGGCAATGAAATTAATCCCGTTTTAAAGACAATCCCTTTCTCTCCTGCAACACCTTCCCACCATTGGTTTAGGAGAGGCAGTGGAGGCTTCTGGGTCCAACTTCAGGGGGGCAGTGTATCCACTTTGGGTCTCAGTCTGAAGTGTAAATGAGCTGTCCATGGTCCTGAACTGTATTGCATAGCACCCAACTGTGTGTAGCACCATGGACAGATCTTCAAATGTTCAGACAGAAGTGCCTGGAATGACTTGCTAACAACTGAGCTACCAGCCTGCACTAGAGAAGAATGAAATAAGAGTACAAATATTTAGACATTAGCTCACTCCCCAGAGAATGCACTCAAGAATGGAATTATACATCAAGCTGCTGGCTTTAATTTTAGCACCCTATAAGTACTAAGCATAGCCTATGGCAGGGATGGAGAACCTCTGGCCCACCAGTTTCTTCTTCATAAGAGGTAAGAGCTATGCCTTAATATGGAGACAGAAAGGAAGCTTGTGTCATTGTTCAGCAGGAGAAACTCTTAGCTCTCAGCTGCAGATTGGAGATAAGAGCTTTTCCCTTCAAGGGAGCAGCGGGTTGGGGAGGAAGCTGCTGAAAGATTTACTCCTGCTTACATCGGAGGCTTCTCCTGCTTAGTTATGAATAGAAATGTTCACCTATTACACACCAGCCAACCAAGGATAATGCTTCAAGTATCTGAAGACTTAGGCTCTTTTACAGGGAATCTTATGCCAGATGTTCCTTACTTGGTATCCTCCAGATGTGCTGGACTACACTGCTGAGTGTCCCCCTACCAGCCCTGTCAGCAGGGGTTTGCTGGAAATTGTAGTCCAACACATCTGGAGGATCCTGAATTTGGGATGGTTGGCTTATCCCATAATATAACTGCACAGTGCAATCCTATCTATGTCTCTTCAGATGTAAGTCCTGCATATTTCTGGTTTTTTCTGGCATTTCTGGTTGGTCTTTAAGGTTCTGAAGGATTCTTGATTAATTTTTCCTACTCTAGAAGTTGCTGGAATCTAATAATAGCATGTTTGGCGACATTATTAATTCTTCATATTTGGTGGAGTTCAAGTGTATTAAGCAAATTTTATTTTGATCTAACCATCTGCCCTGCCTCTCCAGGTTTCAGGGTATTGTTTTCTCTTGTAAAGAAATATTCAGCCAAGTCTTCTGCTCCCCTGCAACACCATTTGCTGTGGAAGCAACTCAGACAGGCGCTTCAAGTGCCTGCTTTACGTAAGTAGGTCTCTGGTGTTGTCTCTCACTTCCACGAACCTATCACAAGTGCAGCTTTTACCTGCTGAGTCAAGCCCTCACCAAAAAACTGTAAGTGGCACTGCAAAGGGAATGTACAATGACTCCTCCTGAATAGCCTTATTAAATGGTATAAAAAATTCTGGAAGGAGGTGTGAAAGAAGCAATTATGGTAATAGCACAGCCACTTTGGCAAATCCAAATAAATTATCTTTTGTTTTGCTCATGCGTCACTTTTGCACATTTGCATTGGAAGCAATTGGCCATTTTGCCTCAGGGGATGGGGAGGTGGCATGGGAAATGGCCAGTAGGTATTTGCATGTCACAAACTGAGTATGCAAGATATTACAGCTGGTGCCTAGTGCTGGAACTGACATATAGTAGGGAGAACACTCCCCTTCTGCATATGGAATATTAGCAAATGGAAACTTAAGGCTATTTCAGCTGGGAACTAAGCCTTAAGGGGCATTTTCAGAACAAGGACAAAAACTTTATAAGAGCCAAGAAATCACAAAATGAGTGGCAGCTGGGGAAAGGGGGTGCGATCAGGGCTATGGCACATGACCAGATGGGCACCCCAAAGGGCCAGGCTAGGGCTTCATATGGGCTGGATTTGGTTCATCAGCCTGAAGTTCATCACCCTGTGCAATCCTTTAGGTTCCTCCTATGGATTGTGCCCTCAAGGGAAGAATGGGAAAGGCCATCTTTGCTTCCTGGTCCTCAATCTCTTCTGTGCCCACTAGATGGTCTTTGCAAGGCCACTTTGGCATGGAAGGGAAGGAGGCTAAAGGAAATCCTGACCTTTCCAGTATCCTCCTTTTCCTACCCATCAGAATGCCTCCCTTTCATCTCCTCTAAGATCACCTTTCCGGGCTTGGATAGGCAACTAGTGTGGTTCTTTCCATCTGCAAGTGGGTTGGAGAAGGGGTTGGATATCTGACTGAAATATGATTGGATATCCCAAATTCCAAAATTCTGAGATGTGATCACTGTCTCTGACCTTGGATATACATTCCTATGGTTCTTGGGATACCATACAATAGCTATCCTATTTGCAGAATCTACGCATGAAAGTCATTACTTGGTATTTCATTCATGGAGAAATAAACATATCTTTGTGATCTCACTTATGAGATGTAACATTTGGTCTTTTTACTAGAAATGTGGACTTTAGAACTCAAAATTGTACTGGTTTACCTGCATACCTGTGCTGTCTTTCTCTCTCTCCAACTAACCCTATGAAAGAGCTCAAAGGTGCAATTACGTGCTGTCCACCCTTGATGTGTGAAAGCCTCCAATGCAGAGTTCAAGGTGTGCCAACCACAATCCTTGTGGTCTTGTGCCCTGTATGTCATCTATATGAAATACTCTGGAGGCAGGAGGAAGGAGGCTGGGGCATCTTTTGGTCATGGAGTTAGCTGTAGGGCCCAGCCTTCTGCCTGCTCCACCCCTGGTTCTCTTTTAGCTTACTTTGGGTTAATTGATGATATACGACATGCAGCCTGTGCAATTTCTTGTGCACTGGCTGTGACTGGGGGCTGGGTTGGGACATGGGCTCTGCATCCAGAATCCCAGAATCAAGCTTGGATGACCTTGGGGAACTTTGTTGCTGGACTCAAATAATCCTGTCAGGAGTCCATAAGATTGTGTCCTAAGTAGATTTGTTGTTGTTGTTAGATGTGAAGTCGTGTATGACCCATCGTGACCCCATGGACAACATTCCTCCAGGCCTTCCTGTCCTCCACCATCCCCCGGAGTCCACTCAAGCTCACACCAACTGCTTCAGTGACTCCATCCAGCCACCTCATCCTCTGCCGTTCCCTCCTTCTTTTGCCATCTATTGTTCCCAGCATTAGGCTCTTCTCCAGGGAGTCCTTCCTTCTCATTAGGTGGCCAAAGTATTTGAGTTTCATCTTCAGGTGCTCCAGAACACCAGTTTTGGATAGAGTTGAAAGCGTTTGTCACATACGGTATGCACAAAGGTTAGGGAATGACTTTTGTAGTCAGGGATTGTGACCCACAGAAAAACATCAAGTGGAATGGAACAAATCAGATGCTTTCACCTTTGAAGTCATATACTGGGCCATCGACCAGTCCTAGGTACCCTCTCCTCTGAGAAGAGTTGACCTGACTTTATCTGCACTGGTCAAATGCAGTCTACAAGCAAATAGCTGAATGTGATTTATGGACATTAAGAACACCCCTCCATCCATCTAGAAATAGGTTTTGCTCTATTGTTGACCTTTGTTCAAAAGTTAAGAGCAGCTCACTCCATGCAGCCTTTCCAACAATAGCACAGCATTAAAGATGCCACCAGGACCACATGCAGAGCATGGACTGTAGATTCCCCACAGTGATCCACAAGTCATGTGTGCAGGCTTTATCACATGCAGTGCTGCTGAATGCATGGTGCTTGAGGTGGGAAGAACAGGCATGATCCCTACCCCGATCCCACAGGTTTATTCTGCACAGTTTTAGGCCATCTTAAAATGACTAAAGGCAGGATTAGGTTGGCCTGTTGCAATGGAAGCTGGACTCTCTCTGTAAATGGCAGTTCCATGTTCAGTTCCCAGAAGCAAAAGGACACCTGTGCCAATGGTTATTGCGCTCTACACATTTCAAGTAACTTCCTTTCATCAAGGGAAGGGAAACTGAAAGAGATAATATATAAGGATCTTGAATCATGAATTTACATGTCTTAAGAAAAGAACAATTGACAAACCACTCAGTTATAAACAAACCATTATGGATTAAAGACTAGTCTTCCTCTTGTCAGTTAAAAGTGTTTCAGGCATGATTTTGAGGTTTTGAAAGATTCAAGGGAGGTTTGCATTTTGAGTTATTTTGTGACATTTGAAATGCAGGCATCTTGTGTATCCTATGCAAATTTACACAAAGAGAAAAAGCCTACAACTCCTAGCATGGCCCAGCTAAGATAGTATTTATTCTGCCTAAACTTGCATAAGATTTTACTTTATGAGTATTTTATTTATTTATTTAAACTTTTATATGCCATCCCAATACAAAAAGTCTCTTACAAAAAACAGAAAACCAAAAACAAATCAGTCATAACAGCAACACACATTTACTTTATGAGTAGTATTTTATAATCCTTTCTGATGCTCATGAGAAGTTCTTTCCCTCCTGTAACCTCTAGTAGAAGCCATCCCATGTGATGGAAACTGTTGTGCTTCTTTCTCCACTTCCATGAGATGCAACCAACAATGTGTGGACTAGAGATTGAAAAAGGCTCAGCTTAATATCTTTGAGACATGTCACAAGGTTGCCAATTTCAGCAGCAGCCTTGTGAATATTGTAGCTTTATCACAGTGCTCAGTGAGTCTTAAATATGCACATGTTTAAATGAATAAACATGCAAACCAACATCGGTCATTATCCTTTTCAGGCATTGGGTGGGATGGAAAACCTTAATTTTATCCCCATTTTCTATCTGACCTCTTCCCTATCTTCCCTTTTCAAAGAAGCATGAACGTACTGAAACTGACAGAACACTTTATATTCCACAAGTATTGTTACCGGGCAACCAGCCTGGTGCACTTTGTCAGAGCTCATAAGTTTTTCAGCTGCTAACCTTTCAAAAGACTAAATCAAGATGTATGTGGACAGGTATGAACTAAAATAAATCTTAATGGAGCATTCAGGGCTTCAAGGTGGGGCTGCACCCACTTTCCCCCGAAAGCACAGAAAACAATCAATTGGGCATTTAGAACATGAAAGTTCATTGAGACTGTTTTGTGCTTCTTTCTAGTCTTCAGTGCTGTTTAGATTGCTCTAGTTGCAGGGCTGTTGATGGTTCCTTCTAAATATCTTGGTCATGCTTAAAACTGGACCTGCTAAGGAAAGGGCCCCGGATATTTCCAACCAAAGGGTTCACCTTCACATCACCTTATCAATGAAATAAGATGATCTCTCCCCTTGCCAAAGGTACTCAGCTTCCTTCACTCATCTATCATGGGAAGCGCTCATCTTGTATAAAAGGGCAGGAGAGGCAATGCATTGGCTGAAAATGTTTGCATAGGTGAAGCCTATGCTTGTTGACCTCTATGCAAGCTAGGGACACCATTTGTCCTCCATTACGGAGGACAATCCTCTGTTTGAAGGGCTACCAGAGGAATGCCCCAGATTTTGAAGGCATCCTCTATCTGAAGGAGTCCAATTTTGATAAAAAGATAAAGAAACATCAGAAAGAAGATCTGGGTCTTGATGATGCCTGTCAGTGGCACTTGGGCAACAGAATGAGCAAGGCGCATAGGTCATCTGGTTGCAGTCTTCTGCACAATGGAGAAGTGTATTGCGTTTCTATTTAAAGTATAATAGTTATTTCTAAATTTGCATCTACACACATAAATGATCATGTACAAATTGTATGCAAATCAGTGTGATCTTCTTGGTGATGTTTCTTCTTTTTTGGTGAAGTCATCAACCAGCATAATTTTATGCAAATTTATCTCCCTTTTCTGCAGTGACTTGGGGCCAGGAGACATGTTTGCTATGGGGTTCAGATGTTCTCCCTAGACTAACCTCTAACTCTTTACAGAATGGTTCCTATCTCCATATCTGCGTTACACATTAGGAGGCTGCTTGTGAATGCCAAAAAAGAGGACATGCATCAGCAAAAAAGCAGAACAGCACAAGATTATGAAAGAGGGTACTGCGCATATGCATAACTGTTCATATGCTCATTTGTCCTTATAAAAGCACGTTAAGAAACAGTTACTGTAATTAAATGAGGAATTCAGTGCATTTCGTCATAATGAAAGGTGGTGGTCATGTGACCTGTGGGCCTTGCTCAGGCTGCTGTCCAGGTTTATTTATTTATTTCATATCCCTCCTTTTTTTTTCCTTCCCAGGAACTCAAGGTGGCTTTCATAATTCTCCAACGCCTCTCAATCTTATCCTCACAAGAAAGATCCTCCCATGAAGGAGGCTGGGCTGAGAGTCTGTGACTGGCCCAAAGTCACCCGGTTGGCTCCATGGCTAAGTGGGGACTAGAACCTGAATCACCTGAGTCCCAGTCCTGCACTTGTAACCACTACATCACATTGGTTTCAAGCTGATTAGCAAATTCAGGGTATAGCTCTTCCACTTTCTGGTTTTTTATGTTTAGAGCAGACTTGGGCTGGAGGGGACTTCCAAAAAGAGGCCTGTCCTCTGTCAGCACCCTGCATAGTGGGCCTCAGCAGAGAAGCTGCCCTGCACTGCACATTCTGTGTCCCAGTGCTTAAACCCGCTTTTGCTGTGGTTGTCTCACACCACCTTCTTTCAGTCTCCAAAGGTGGCGCTTATTCATGTGACCCTATTATGTGCTCAGAGACACAAGTGCTCTTCAGAACCAGCAGGGAACTAAGATTTCCAGTGTTAGTCCCTTTGACAGACAACAGGTAAGAGGCCCATGGATTTGCCAAGCCAGCTAGCTTTGGAAAAGCAGGACGTTCACCCTCCGTCTTTGCCTGCAGAGAATCTCTTTGCTGTTGCTCTCAGGCTCTGGGCCAGAGGCTTCATTTTCTGTGTTCACTGTCTCTTTCTATGCTCCTGTTTCTAACCCAGACTTATGCCAGGAAGTAGGGTGATTATGCCCCATTTGGGGGCTGGCTTCATTGTTCAGACCCTTCAGGGACTGATTCTGCCATCAGCCTTCTGCCTGAAGAACCCTGGCCCCACCAAGCTTGATCCTGACTTGGAGCTTGTATTCCTCCTGCTTTGGTTAGGTAAGCTGCTCCAAGCCGACAGGAAGATGTTCTGGGCTGGCAAGGAGTGCAGCAAGGGGGCTGCTCATGAACTGCCCCCAAAGAGGACAAACAGCAGCAAAAAGGAAGGTATGAATATGCGCGACCTGTGGCAGTGTGCACCTGCAAACTGATATGTATCACTACAAACTGAGATGTAAGTAGTTTAATTTAAACAGAACTACAGTATCTTTCACCACAGTATGGAAAACTGTGACCAGGGGATCTGTCTCCTTGCCTGATTACTCTGTGGATAGAAACAGTTCCTTTGGCTCATTATCTTTAAACTGGAAATGGTTGAAACAGCCCCTCAAAGAGGCGTGCCTCCAACAGAAGACTGTCCTCTGTCAAAGAGGACACTTAGTGACCCTAAAGCAATACTGAGGTTGGAACCAGGAGATTTGGCTCCTCTCTTGCTCCACAGTGGGGTGTTGAATGTCTTTCAGTCAAATGGGTGTGGAAAGAGCTTCCACAGGCGGTGGTTGAAGCCCCGTTGGTGAGGGTGTTCAAGGATAGGCTAGGCATGCACATGGAAGGCTTGTCATGACTGGAGCTGGCTGGAGCTGGGGGTCAGACCAGATGGCCTGGGAGGCCCCTTCTGACTCGCTCTGTTTCTATGTTTCTAAATGCTGCTCTATTTCAGAGACATTCTCGGGAGTTGCACACAAGCAGTGGGACCCAGCTGAAGACTGGGCAAATCCAAAGGGTTGGGCTAAAATACCAAAATTGGCAGCATCTTTGAGCTTAAAGCTCTTACAGTCAGCAATAAAGGCTTAGGAAAGGAATTGAAAAAAAGATGTGAGCTGTGCTAATGGCAAAACAGGGAATATGCTGAATGACCAACAGCTGGGGGAGAGGGGCTGGGGTGAGGGGAAGCAGACATGACTGTCTGAAGAACCCTGGGGCCCCAAATTTGCCTCCCCTCCAAACCAGAGACCCCATCCTAAATGGATCATGACCTGGCTCAGGCGAAGGCAGCTTCATATGGCAATTGTGAGATGAAATTAGTTTAAAATAGAAAAGGTTGCAGAGAAAGTAAATGTGAAGGGTGATCTTAGTACTAACCCGCTGAAAATGATAACATGGTGGACTGCTAATCTTTCATCTGTGCAGCAGAACATTTTATTACCAAAGATTTATAGCTTTTTTGTGAAATAATAAAAGTGAGCATAGAGTGTCCTGATTAGTTGACATCTTTGGGGTCATCCATCAGGAGAAGCTGCATGTAAACCAAAATGAGCAGAGATTCTCTTTGGAAACCATTTTCCAGTGACAGTTTTTAACTAGCCACAGCCAGGAACTGGTTTCTGATGGAATAGTAAGAGATGTGAGATCTCTTACTTTTGCTTGCTCTTTAATTTTTCAAGCAAAATTTAATGTCAGAATAATATCCAGAGGATGCTTACAATTAAAATTAAATCAGCTGAAGAAGACTAGAAGCCTACAGATGCAAGGGAAAAGGAATAGCAACTACTACTCAAGGCAAGTTAAATTTATATTCCACTTTTCCTCCAAGGAGCCCAAGGTGGCATACATGGACCAGTTCCTGCCCATGACATCCTCAAAATGAGCTTGAGGCCACAGACTGCCCTTCCTGTGGCGTGAGGGCTGGATCCTGGGATCCTTGCGTCTGGGTCCCTCATTTTACCTGCTACATCACAACTGGAACCAGACTTCATCCCATGCTCTTCTCCAGCCCTTCTCTTAGTAATCATTCCAGTGTCATATTTAAAGGAGTCCTGAAAAGCAGAGCACTTTCTCATGAAAAGCAGGTGGGAAGGTTGAGCCTGAGGGATTGGTTTCAGTCTCCAGTGAGTTTGGGCTTCCCTACATGAGGCATTTTGGTGCACTTATGATTCCTCACTCATGGAAGCAGGTGGGTGCTTAATAGGATGTTGTCTCAGGGTCTCTCCCAAGTGTTGTAGTTTGTTCTGCACCAAGGAAAGTCTGGAATTTTCCTAGATGGCACCATGCGTCACAACAGAAGCCTTGTGTGTGTTTGCAGTTCCACCCTTGCCTGCAATGGCACCTTGCGTTGTGCAAGGTGACATATAGGAATATACAGAAAAGGATAAACAGGAAAACTCTCAGGTGAATGTTGGATCCTCACACAGTTAAACAGAAGCAGCAGCCTTGGTAAAGTGCAGGATGAGATGCCTCCTGTAGAGAAGTCCTTAATGGCTGAGATGAAATTTGAATGGGGGAAGTCAGAACCGTTGTGCTTTCACAGCTCTGTGTTATGCTGCTGTTGAGATAGGATGCCATTTGGTTATCTGATGGATGTAGAGCAATAGCAGCTAACTCCAGACCCCTGACTAGCTACTGTCTGGACTTGCTTTCTGGTACATGCACAATACAGCCAAATCACCTCAGCAGGCAATAAATTGTCTTCTTTTCTGCACAGCAGAGCAAAACTCACCACTAGAATGATTATCGCTGAAAAACTTCATCATTTCCTTTTGCAAGAGACTTGATTTAGCTGTGATTAAATGTCCTTCTTTGCTGCAACTGGATCCAATAATTCATCAGTGTAATTTTCATCAGGGCATTTCATGGGTATGTATTTAAAAAAAAAAAACCCTCCAAGAACACTCAGCCCTGCTGTAATTCACCATTGTTCCCAAAGACACAATGCCTTGGCTTTGCAGAACCGGAAGGCAGAACTCCTGTGCCACATGTCAAAAATGCCACACTCAATTCCTGGCCTCTCCAGGTGAGTCTGGAAAGACCCCTTTCCAGGTGCAAGTTCTGGAAAGCCCTTGCCAGCCAATGAAGCTAATATTACACTAGATTGGCCAGGGGTCCAGCTCTGCAGAAGTCCGTTTTCTACCTTCCTGATACCGAAATGAAGTACTTTTTTATATACGGGAAAGCATGGAAAGGTTATTTTAGGTCTTTTTCATGAGCAATAAAAGAGATGAAAGTTGATTGAATTCTAGACAAAAGCAACAACTTTTGTCAGAAGAAAAAAAAGCTACCAAATCTGTAAATATCTTTTGGAAGCAATATATATATATATTTTTCAAGTACAGCTAAGGTCAAAAGTCACATTTTGTATTATTTCTGCTAAAGAAAAGTGTTATTGTAAGCATTCACTCTTGTGTTCGAAATAGTCCCCTTTTGGCCTTTCAGCTTGAAACAAAACTGCACTCTCATTGCCTCAGAGGTGTTGAAGTTCATTTTTTGTGTCACTAAGCACAGGCTAGATTCAAATGAAGAGCTAAATGGTCAAGGCACCACCTGCTCTGTGTGTGTGTGTGTATTTGTCTATGTGTGTCCCAGTTATTTATGCCAGGTATGTCTGACACATCACAGGTCAGTTGTGAGATCACAGCCAACTACCCCAGGAAGAAAGTGGTAGTGGGGAGAAGAAAATATTTATTTTTTCCTGGTAGGTGGAATTTGCCTGCATGTCAGCATTATGGATGTGAAAGAAGCTGCCCTTGAATTTTTGTGCATGGTGGTGAATGAGGTCAGGCAAAATAACTGGATGCAAATGTTCCTCAAACTGAGAGACAAGAGTACCTGGAAGCACATGATCGAGATAGCCGAAACACTAATTGCAATGGTGCACCGCATATATTCCAGAGTTCAGAGCTGGCAATCCTTATGTAGCCAAAACCATTTCTTTATCCCCCAGGTGGGTTGGGGAACCCCATGGTTTGCAGAAGTGCACAAGCATTCTGGACTACCCTAAAGTGAGCACTGAGCATGCTCAGTGACTGCAGACTATTAACTGTTGGGGTTGGGGTAGAAAATGGGGAGTGGGAATAGAATGGAGTTTCACAGCTGGTTGTCCCAACCCCTCAACAAAACCTTGCAACATTATAGCAGCAGCAAATTCATTCTCTATATCTTAATCTTTACAAAGCTAAAATGGCGCAATCTATTCACAAGAAGGAAATGTCTGCATGTATGTGTGTGTGGAAGGGAAGGGAGGGAGATTTGGTTACCTAGAAAAATTAGACTTTGGGAGAAACACTACGGGTTGCAGACCCAAACCAGATCAGTACGGACTAAGCATGGTCAGTAACCACAGAACCCTGAGCGGAGGAGTTGGAAGACTTCCTGACACCTTTCCTTGTAGATAGCAACAGTGAGAAGACAGGTTTTCTCTGATAGAGCCGCAGCTATGGATTCATCTGGCTTTGCGTTTGTGGCTGTACCAGAAATAAATAGACAAGAACCCAGCCTGAATCTTCCTCCAGTCTTCTGGCTCAAATTCCTAGCCTCGTGGTTGCCATTTTGCAGGAAAAAAGTGGTGGGGCTGTCATGTAGAGAAGAGTAGAGTAGTGGGGGAGATGAAGCTTTCCTTTTCCTATCTATCTCTTCTCTCCTTCAGCCCCAGCTTTGTCAGCTGTTGGATGATGAGCCACATTCCCAGTGATCAGAACTGCTTCTGCCATCCGATGATCCATTCCAGCCAGAGAACCTAATTTTCCTTTGCATGATCCTTCATATGTTTCTCTATAGGAGCACTGTGGGGGAGCCCTCATAGGAAGATTAAATGCTACCCTTAATATTTATAAAATTAGATTTCCCATACATTTGCTCTGTTAAAATGTTTGATGGGTTGCCTAGTCAACAGGAAGTATTGTAAAAAAGTGAGCCTGTGCTTCACTGGAAGAAAACAACATGATCTTTTTGAAACTATTTCTAAGTGTTTAAAAATCTAAGGGGTGAACACTGCAAGGAAATAAAACAGCACCCATGTCATTCTGAGCAAATCTAACTCTAAGAGAAGCCTATTTACATTATATTATTGGTCACATCAGCTCTCTGGTTCTTGTGACTCAAGGTTGGAAAAATAAAACAAAAACAAACATGAGTTCATTTTTGTCTTCCTTCTCTCAGTATTCAAATACATCATTTGCATTTAACCAATTACTTCCTTATTTGATTTGCTCTTCCCTGGAGTTCTGCAAAATCTATTCTAAATAACGGAGATGAAATTCATCTCATTTAAAGAAATAATTTGAATGTGTTACCCAGCTCATCAATGGCTCATGGACATTATGGTGATGGTCAGCATAATCTTGCACATGTCTACGCAGAAGTAAGTCTACTGAATTCAGTAGGGCTTGCTCACTGGTTAGTTGATGGGGGTTTGCAACCTACATGGATTAGTATAAAAAGTAATGCATGTGAAAAATGTTAAAGGCAGATCCAACATTTTAAAGCAATTAAAACAAAACATTATATAGCATTAAAAGGCTGATGGAACAGAATGTTATTACTGCCTATCAGTTTCCTTGGGAGAGACGTCCACAGGTGGAGTGGCATTCCATGGATGCTTTCACAGAATCCCATAGAAAAGGCCCAGCCTGAAGGAACAACAAAGGTAGCCTCCCTAGGCTGTGGGGTAGAGACCTATAATGGTCAAATCTACCTTCAAGACTACCTAAATTTGACTTTGTAAGAAAACTGGACCCCTTTCTGGGAGTTTGTTTCTTTTAAACCCCATTTTTTCTAGGGGCCAGGCCACCAGTCCTCAAGCCACAGGTTGCCCACTGTTGAAAATTATGGGCCTTTTCATGTGGAAGGAAGTCACTGTCCAGGCTGGAAGTTGATCCAGGCTCCAAAAAGTTGAGGACATGGGTAAGGAACTTGTGTCCCTTCAGATTAGGGCAGTGTAAAGAATTCATTTTGGGGTGGGGATTTGTCAGATTCCCTGGGCTCAGCTCCCCAGACTCTGGTCCACTTCCCTGCAGCTGTGAGTCCAAGTTCCAGGTGAGCTCAGCCAGAGTTTGGCCAGTCCTCACCAGGAACGGAGCCCTGTGCAACCGCTGTGCATGCAGCTTCCCACTTCCATGTTATGTGCAGCAGCCACATGGTCCAGAAGAAGGTTGCCAGCTTCATTCCATGGGCGTTTGCAAACCTCCCCTTGGCGTGGCTCAGCTCAGCTCAGCTCTTTTTCTAAGACTGGGCCAAGCATGATAAGACATCCATGAACATTAGAGGGATGGATTCCTTGGAGCTTTGATGCATCCCAACTCCAGATGTTGTTGGACTGCATAGACAATGGTGAAGGGTTATAAGAGTCTTACTGCATCAGTTCCTCGAGTCACACATCCTTCATCATGGCTGTAGAGTTTTTTTCAGGTTGAAATCAGTGCACTGAATTGCACATGGGAACAAACTGGAAGCCAATGAACATAATTCAAGGCCAGAACAATGTGTTGAAAAGGTCCACCCCTGGCAAAAGTCTAGCTGCTGCATTTTATACTAGGTGAGGTTCTGAAGCATTTTTCAAGGGCAGTCCCATGTAGAGCATGTTACAGTAGCCTAAACAAAAGATTATCAAAGAATGGATCATCGTGGCTAGACCCACATATGTGGCAGACCAGATGAAGTAAGGCAGTGTTGGCAGTTGCTGTTAACCAGAATGCCCAGGAGCATCCCTACTTGCATAGCAGATCTTTCAGACCAAATACTACCCTACCAAGAGCAGGTTGTAGCCACTGTCCTGGGTTAGGTTACCTACTGATAAACAGGATCGAGTCTGTTGATTCTTCTTGTTTGGATTAAACCTCAGTTGTTCTTCCCCATCTGATTCCACAGTACATTCAGGAAACAATTTAGGAGATCCACAGCCTCCTTAGCATTATGAAAAGGAAAGACAGAGCAGGGTATCAGCAATATACTAATGGGATTAAAATCTGAGATTCCCCATTGACACCCATTCTTAATGTCTGCTTCAGCATCCTGCATCTCAGATAACAAGTTATACACCTTCATCAATGGACACTTTAGATACAATCAACATATTTTCAGACTTTCTAAGTGAGCTGCATGACTCAGGCTGCTTTATCAGGTTATCAAGAACATTTTAATACATAAAAACTGAAAATTGGGAACTTAGATATTAAAATCTGATGTAATGATTCTGACTCTACTCTCTCATTGATTTAATAAACCTGAAAGGAGAAATCATGTGGTCTCTGCACCCTTCTGGGGAGCCCAAAGGCTATTTTAGATTCCCAGACTGGCCTCTGACCTTGGAACAGCGAATGGTAGTACCAACCCCACTGCCCTTGTAGCAAATGTGGAAAAAATGGAGGACGAGATTGGAGAAGTCAAAACAGGATCTATCCTGAAGTCACTTCAGCCTCTTTCCCTCCCCTCCAAAATGCTGAAGCTAGATGCACAAAAAAACTTGTTTAGCTATAAAATGCAGTGCAGGAAGGCTCAAGAGGAGAGCTCTTCCTCCACTCCTTCTGCTCTGCATTGGATGATTATAAGTCTCCAAATTCAGGGGCTTAGATGCATTGCAGCAGGACTGAATCCTTAAGTGGTTTGTTGATAATTATAGAAGCTCTTCTGAGAACTACATCTTCCATATTTCCATGTGCCCCAGCTTTCAGTTAATTAGCATGAAGGGACAACAGAGGAGAAGATGAGGGAGGGTGCTTGGTGCATCCCTGGCCTCTTCTTCTTGCTTGTCTCTGCTGCTATTCTCATGGCCATTGAGTCTCAAGGTGCAGAATGGGAAGTGGGAGGGTGCTTGGGGACAGGGGAGGCTTTTGGAGATGAAAAGGGCAATAGAGATGGGCAGTTCAAGCCCCTTGAATTGGCTCAGAAGAATTATCTAAGATCTTTAATGTTGAATTTTTATTGCCAGAGATCACTTTAATCTAAGGCAAACATCAGAGATCTCCTCCATCTCTGTACTTTTATTGACTATATCCAGTAGCTATGACAGTGACATAAAGTTCTCATAACATATCACAAGAAATGGACTTTTGCCACTTTTAAAGGCACATCCTACAACTTCACACAGCACCATTTTATATAGCAAAACTTCATATAAAACAGTAGAAAATCTGCTAGCTACTTCATGTATAGTGGTGGCCAAGAGCTGGAACAAATGGTAAAACCCATAATTAGGAGACTGGATGAAAAGTGGCTAACCCAGACTTGCAAAGTATAGAACAACTTGTTCTTAAAAAGCAAAAGCAAACAAAACTTTGAGAAGGACATCAAAGTAAAAAGCCTTTTCAGCTGTTGGAAGGAATGTATTCATTAGTGGAATGAAAGACTTTATTATCTGAAAACAAAGATCCAGGTATTAGAAATAATTTGTCCTTTGAAGATCCTTATTTTTTGAATGAGTTTAAGAAATTTGGTGAACTGGTAATAAGAAGCACAGATATTTAACTCTGGTTTATTCTAGTTTGGGGTTCCTTTATATTATGATGTTCTGTATGTGTATCTATTAGTTCCCCAGCCTGTTTCCTTTGCATTTTACGTATTTATAATAACAGTACATTAAAAAGGCATTAGGGGTAATGTTCATGCTTTAAGTGCAGGAATATGGGCACTTTGCTTATATTGAGATATTGGCCCATCTGTTCTAGTCATATCAGCCCTTAATGCTAGCAAACACTGCAGTAGCTTACCAGAGTTCATGGAAACGCCATGTTACTTGATTTCTTTAACTGCATACACTGGGGATTAAGCCACATCTTTACTGAATACACACTAACAACAACAACAGCAACTACACTGCATTTCTATCTTCTTACATGGAACCCTAGGCAGCTTACATAATTCTCTTCTCTGTTTCATCCTCACAACAACCATTTTAAGAGGTAGGCTATGTTGAAGAGTGAGTGACTGGCCCCATTCCCAAAGTCACACAGCAAACAGGCACTAGAACTGGACCTCCCAGGTCCCCAGGCCAACATTCTAACCACCAAACCACACTGGTTCTCTATGGCTCAAATTGTGCTAAGTGTATTTATGGGTTCAGTGCTAAAAAGGCAGGATAACTATGTAACTCTACTTTATATGAGAAGTGTGAATCATTACATTTTGCAGTAATCACTGTAAAAAAGATGCAGATGTTCATGTATAGGAATTCAGGCATCCTTGCAAATCACATTCTTATGCTAATTGGCTTAGATGGAACTGAGAAAAGTGGGTTTCTTAGGTGCAATCTGATGCATGTTTAGACAGAAAAAAGGCCTCCCAGGGCATGCTGGGGGTTGTAGGCCTGGTTGAGGCATGATAGGAATGATAGGTTATTTTCTGCTCAACCTGCACAAAGCTGTGTCCTAAATCCCCTGGATCTTAGCAGTGGCTGACCTCTGGAGACTTAGATACAGCCACACAATTGGTCCTGCTCTGGAATGTCTCACTTCCTGACTGAGGTTGTTATCAAGTGAAGCTTGATCAAGATCGCCAAAATGGGTGCCTTGTGCCTGAGCAAAAATGCACATGTGAGAATGATTTCAGGACTTGCTATGTTAGTCATTGTACCTGTAAGCAAAAAGCACTGGCACAAACCATATGGCACCTTGAACAATTGAGAGGTAACAGAAGGAGTGCAATTCATCCTGAGGAAGCCAAAACAGATGTTCACAGATATATCATCTGAGGAAATGTGATGCATGAGCTGATCCACATGGCCCAGCATGCTGGAAAATCCACCCTCTGCATCATGGAGAGAGCCCTGATGGATTTGGGAGGGTCCTCTTTTCAGAAAATTGTCTTCAATGGTTATAAGGTGGCAGAAGGATGGCTGTAACTAGTACACTTCCTTGCCCCAGGTGTTCATCCTGCTCAGGCTTAGAACACCTGAATAGGGCTCAGTGACCAAGAACAGGGCTCAGAGAACATTCTTGCTAGAATTGCAATAGATTTAATTACCCACCTCTGCTTATGTCCTATTATTCACAGAATGATTCTGCTGTTCTCCTTTGTTTCTCAACAAAATTAATCCAGTTTTGTAATGAAATTCAAGAGATGAACACTGAATTGGCTTCTTCAAAACCATGCCCACTGTTTCATGAAATAACTGAACATATTGAGCGCAAATCTGGGAAAAAGTAATTGAACTTACGTTCTGTGCATATCAGTGGAACCATGATGGGGCGGGCAACTTAAAGGGGTGGAGGGGATTTGGTGCCTCCCTGTCTGGAAACGTGCTGTTCTTTCTGCTATGTTGCTGGCAAGGAGAATTAGCCAGCATTTAAAATCCCTAAATTCAGTTTTGTTTTTAAAATAGATCATACCTCCCAATTTCAGCAGTAAGCAGGTGAACTGCTTTTGGCATTTAAACCCAGGTTATTTTTCCTGGCTGCCAGGAAAAATTGGGAGCAGGAAATCATTCCATAATTTGGGGGCCACGATTGAAAAGACCCCTCTTGGTGCTGTCAGCTGAGCCTCCCTTGGAGGTAGCAATCAAAGGCAGGCCAGCTTGTGGTCCCCACGTGGTCTCCATACTCCTTCCCTTGTGTCTCACAGTCCCAAGTGATGTGCCTCTTCAACTTAAAGATTCTCTGAGTGTCTCAGAAGTGAGGCAGAAGGCAGGACATGCATATCTGAAGCAGTAAAATAAAGCATTTTCACACAAAGTTTGGAAAATTGCAGGGACTGCCATAGCCTTCTGTGCTGAATAAGTCTTAATAACAGATAAATGAGTGATTAGATAATGGATGCTGTAATCAGTTATGTAACTGAGAAAATTCTTTATACACACTATGGGGATAAATGATCTCAGTGATGGTGAAGGAACTCAAAATCCCAAGCTAAATACCAGCAAGAACAGTGATCTAAAGGAGCCAGAGCCTGACAATGCAACCCAGTCCAGAAATTAGGGATTGTCCACATAGAAGACCCCTTCTATGAAACCCCTAAGTAAAGAAACCATAGTAACTGCAGACTCCATGCTGGATCCCAAGGCAGGTTCACAAGTGCCACAAACTTATCTGCTTATTGCCACAGACAGTGTTCCTGAGAAGGGATAAAGGAAAGGCAGGAGAGTGCCAGGTCCAGGACAAAGCGAAGCCCTCTTACCAGACTCATTCCTCTGCAGGGGTTTGGGAGAGGTAGGAAGGCTCAGGAATTATACAAAGCTGGGATGGAGAAAGAGTGACTCTCTATTCCTCCAAGCAGATCAAGACAAGGTTCTTTACTATGTTAAACTGTCCAGTTAGGTGGACTTAGTGTTCCAAAAAAGGATTGTTGCAGAAGTCATAAAAAAGATGCCTGCAAAGTTAGAAAATCAGCATGGCCCAATTCTAAGCACTTTTTTCCCAGCTGAATGCTTTCCTGCTCTTCTCAACTCAAACAAGTTAACTCTAGCCCCTGAGTTCTTCAGCTACGTATCACTCTTAAGCTTGTTTCAGCTTGCTCCCATTTTCATTTCTGAACAGCTTATCAGCTTGTCAGAACAGGAAAAACATACATTTTGCATGGGAAAATTGCACAGGTCTGTGTTCTTTTAAGAAATGTACATGATTTTCCCACTGGGTAAAGTCTGAAAATGCATTTAGAAAACAGCACCACCACCTTGTCCAAATGAAATCACAAATCTGGGAATTTGCAAACATTTCATGAGGAAAAAATGCTCCGTTTCACAGTTGCACTCAGGACTGCAAATGGCATGTCCACACAATTTGGAAACAAACGCAATTCTCTTGCATCCTTATACAGAAAAATTAGCTACAACCCACCGGTTGCTGGAACAGCCCGTCTCTTCCTGGAGTGCTGTCCAGGGTGCTGAAAGACTTGTCTCTGGCCTCTTACTGCTTTTTCCTCTGGAGATTTGCATGTACCTTGCCTGTTAGTCTGAGCCCTCCAGATTTGCATGTTCTTTGCCTATCAGACTACACAATCCCAAAATTCCCCCCTCTTCCTCTCAACAGGATACCCCAGGCATGCACATCCAAAGGGAAGTGCATGCACAGTTTTAATGTCAATTTCACTGAAACATTCATTATTATATTTTAATATTTTTAAAATTACATTTTTCATTCTCCCAGCAGCCAAAGCTCTCAGGGCAGTAATAATGAGTCAAAATGCATAAGCTGAGTACTGCCACTTTTAAATAGAAGATGTGTCAGTCTGTTCAAAGGGGTGACACAGATGCTTATATTAAGGTGTAGTGCTCTGCATATTTTCCTTCTCATACCCCAAAGGCTCAGGATTTCAAGCCAAGTGCTGGATATTTTGTGAGCAAAGTGGAACCAGTAAAAATCTAGACAGCTGTCTGAGCATTGCATGGAAACGTTATAGCTCAAATATTTCAGGGTGCCATATTTAGTACCATGAATATATTACAAGCAAGCTTAGGTGTCTCTGGAGCACTGAATTATTTATTTGCCCAATCCCCCAAAGTTTAATGCAATCAAAATTTAAAACCAATTTTTAAATAGCATAGTAATGATAATAGCTGGCACTTATTTTATCTTAAGAATCCCTTATTTCACCCTAACACTATAAGTTAGGGTGAAAGTAGTGATCATAGCCTAGGCCATAAGCACAGGCTATGTGGTTAGAGCAGGAGTGGAGAAACTTCAGCCTGGGAGCCTAGTCTGGTACTCCAGTGGTCTCAATTTGGACCTAGCTCTGAATCATTTGGTGGCTGTCCAACCTTCCTGCCATTCGAAAGAGTTGAGATGCTGCTCCTACAGCTTAGCTACTGAAGGTCAGAGCTCTAGGGAATGGTTTTATGCTCTGCCAGACATTCTCTGGGACCCTTTGAATTCAGAGCTACAAGCCTGGATGCAGGGTGCTAACCTCAGGACTGGGAATTAGCATTCTAGTCCTCATTCCCCTTTGCTTCATAGGTAGCATGGAAAGAACTGTGCCAGCTTCTCTCCAAGATCAGGAAAGGGGACAGTGTGGGGTGAGGAGAGGAGCAGAGTAGATCTTGGATACAAGTTATCTCTGTAGCCCCCTCCCCTCCCCTCCCCTCCCCTCCCCAGTGTCATTGATAGACACTCTCAAATGTCCATCCAGTAATAAAGGAATGGAGAGATGATGATTGCCCATGACATTCCCACTCCACCTATAATCCCCCCCAAACCTCCAGGTTCAGATGCTTCTGGGCACCCCCATAGCTTAAGCTACAATATGCTAGACTTGTTTTTTAATTTAATTTATTTTTTTTTATTTTTGGGCCTGCCTTCTAACACATTTCCTTCAGATCCTGACATTTTGCTTTCAGACTGACCTATTACTGGAATGTGTTGGCTGACAGTGTCTCCTGAACTGAATTTGGTCACTTGGCTGAGAAAGTTAGAGGCACGGTTTAGCATCTCTAGGCTCAACCTATAAATTTCCTTAGTCTAGTTTGGCAATTGAGTGGGTCAGGGCTTCTCTGAAGCTACTTCAGTTCCCTGAGTTGCAAAGCAGGCTGGAACTAGCAATGCATGAGAATTTTGTTTCAGATGGGTTTTGAGAAAAATCTTAGCAATATTTGCAAATTTGGGTGCTCCTAATGTAGTGTCTGTAGACTCCAGGGCACGCATGGCACCTTCCAATAGCTCACCACTCTCTGTTCCTTTCAAAAATTACTTTAAATAAAAAATATGGAAAACACTAGGGTGCTTCATTCACCTTTCCATCCCTGAATCTGCCATTGCCCCTTGTTGGTGGGCAAGCAGAGCCATCCCAAGCCATCCCGAGATGTTTTTAGGGGACAGGATAGAAAAGCTTTTAATACATACATACATACATACATACATACATACATACATACAGCAGAGCAGAAAAGAGTTGCTTCTTGTTTCTGCCCAACCTTCTTCTTCTACCCACAAGGACTTGGGTTCTCTCTTTCTCTTGCCCTACACCCACTTCCATTCCCTATCCTTCTTCTTTCTCTCCCCACATCACCTGCCCTTGCTCTTTCTCTCCCCTCTACCTCTTTCTCTTGCTGTTTTCTCCACTCTTCTAGCTTTTAGCATTGCTATTTCTCTGAGAGAAATAGGACTAATAGGACTCTCTGAGAGAACTAGGACAAGACTCTGCACTCTTGGACTAGCCAGGACTCCACAACAGCAGCTACATGACTAGTCACAGCTACCATGGGAGCCACTTCGTGGTGTCACCCACCAGTTTCTCAAATGCCCAGATTTGCCCATGGACCTGAAAGTGTTGGAGGCCCCTGCACTATAGTTCATGAGATGGTGAGGAAGCTCTGTGCAACAAATCTTTTGTGTGTGTCCTCCCACCAGAAAATGAACACAGATAGGAAAGCTGACTGCCCATGGAAATGCATGTAAGAAACAAGTAAATGAGTTAAGCATTTATTCAAACATACAAACAAGCAATACGGTGCACTGTTATAAAGTGTAGTTTGACCCCAAGATGGCCACTGGAAGGAGCTTCCTCATAGTGAAAGAGGTTGACAATGGAACCCACAGGGGGGTGGGGAGATTTTCTCTGCCTGGGACTTTTCAGGAAGAGGCCCCTTGGTCCTATGTGGGTGATGCTGCAGCTCCAGATTACCTGCATCATGCAGGGGTTTGACTTGAAGGCTTACAAGGACCCTTCCAGCTCTATGATTTTATAATAATGGTGATCTCAATTTGTTCACAGACAAAGACAGATGAAAGGCAGGTGGTGAGATCACTTGGGAAAGAGTAAATTTGCAAAAGGTACTGCTGAGCAGTTGCTTAGTAACAGAATGCGGCTCTTAGGTCCACCACAAAGGCAATGCAGGGGTCTCAGCTGTGATCTCTTGCTTATTACTTAATACATATTTTCAAAGAGTCCAGGTTGGATTTAACTTAGTCTGGAGCTTTGTGGGTGCATTTTTATTAGACTTGTTTTCTTAAGTTGAATACTGTTTTCACTGATTTGTCAGGGAAACAGATATGGACTTTTTCACTTTCTTTCTGACATTTTCTTCAAGAAAGCTTCATTTAACTTGACTTTTTGTGGGCAGGCTGTTTGCTTTTTTAAACACAAAATAAAATTTCTCATATATTTTCCTCATAAATGTATATAGTTTCTGCTTGAAAATCATGCAGACATATCCCATTCACAATCCTAAGTGTGAGGAGCAGTGTTTTTGTTCTTTTGAGAGCCTTTCTCAAAATAAAATAAATTTATTCATATCTTAATTTTGAGCAGATTGCATTTCAATTGTTATTCCTTTGGGCAACTAACTCAATGTGCTCATGTCAACCAGCAGGGCAGTGAAAGAGAAGCACCAACAGGCAGGACACGGAGTTTAAGCCTTTTGGTGGGGGCTTCCAGGTATTTTCTTTTTAAAAACAGAAATCAAAGAAACCAAAACAAACCAGAATCCCAATGTGGCTGCAGGTATGGGAAGTCTTCCAGCAAGAACAGACTATTAGAAGCATTGATAAGACTAAGTATGATAAAAAATGTTGTGTGATATGTTTAAGAGAAATGTAAGAACCAGTGATTTTCTTAGTTCCCCTAAATTCTCTGAGAATTTTGTCTGACTTTTTTCTCAGTTCATTTGAATGGGAGTGCATTTTGAACAGAAAAAAATGTGCATTTATGTGCATTTTTTTTAAAGAAAATTGGCACTTTGCTCCCATTGGCTAAGGTATGAAAATGCTTTTTCAAAAATCACATTGCACACTGTACAGTTGAAAAACCATAATACATTTTTTCATCAGAATCAGAAATACTGGAATCTGAGAACATGTCTCAAAAGAAGAACAAAAATGCTACTCTTCATGTTTGGAATTGTGAATGGGACACGTCTACATGATTTGCAAGCAGAAATAAAGTTCTCATACATATTTAATGTTCAGTAACATTCCAGCAATAACCTGGAGGAATCAATTTCTCTGCTCTTCCATTGGAGGGGAAAAAAGTCCTGCAACGTAGCACAGGAGTGAGGAAATAAATTTCTCTTGCACTTGTGCAGAAATCTGAAAGCTCTTTCACTCTGAAGACTGGCCTTTTTTTGGACTACACAGCGGCTGAAGGCAATAGATACAGGGCTAAAAATACCAAACGGAGGAACACATTTGAGCCAGTAACTATGCCTCTCAAGAAGCAGTTCAGCTTTTTAGAGTGGGGGAAAACTTGATGAAACCCAGGAGAACAATTGATTAGTGGTTGGGGAAAAGAGAGTACCGCTAAGGAGAGGGGTGCAGCTGTTTGGGTAATCCTGGACAGATTTTTTTTTTTTTAATTTTTCCTTTTCTAGTTGTATAACTGCCACTGTAGATATGGATCAGGAAAAATAGCTGTCTTTCTGGGCGCCTTACTTGCTGTGTACCTCTATTTTCCAGGAGCTTGCTTACTAAACACATTCCTACTCAGTATTCTTTCTGTTAGGCTGTATTATTGAATTCATACTTGTGAAAATAAATGAAAAATAGAGGAAGATGAGCCATAAGTGCCACTGTTTCTTTAAACCTCCATTAGGCTAGTCAGCTGTACTTTTCGCTCTGACTGAGACATATAGTATGAAAGGGGAAATAAAATAAAATAAAAGCCACATGGCCTTCAGAGTGAGCATGCAGGGCCTTAAAAGGACAAAGAGAGCAACAGCTAATGATTATTGCAGTACTCGGTCTTGAAAAACACCACCCCAACCAGATCTATCCTTAATGCTTCACAGTGCTCAAATATACGCAATTATGGAGCTCCAGAGCCTTAATTAAATAGCAAAACAAAAACCTTTAATCATAGCCGAACTTAACTGAAAACACCAGTGAAGTGGGAGTTGGATAGAGCAGTAGGATGTCTATTAAATGGAGGAAGGGTTGGGGTTACAAAGGGCCTCATTCTCAGCTGATGGGTTGTGATTAAGTTGGCTGAAGGGGCAATTTAAGCTACCCATCTAGGAGTGGTAGAAGTGAGGGGACATTGCAGCTTGCTTTTTATGTGAGAAAGTGGAACTACATGCCTGGGTCAAAGCTAAGGCCAACTGGAACTTAACGGTTGTTAGGAATTTCAGAACAATGATAATGCTTAAATACACTAGCAGAAATGAGGATTCTGAAAACATGATTTGGGGATTCACTGCAGGGGAAAATGGGAAGATCAACTTACCTGTTTAGGTACCTCCTAAAAGATTAAACCAATACAAACATCCTGACTTGCTCATGCATCAAATGGGCAAAGAGAAAGTTGTGGAGCTGGCCACATAAGTTCTTACGCACTTGGAAAAATAAACTGGATTATTTTTCAAATGTCCTATTGATTAATTAATTATAGAAGTTGGATGAGGGCTGCATTTATTCTTTGTTATTTTGCAAGGCCTTTAACCATGTAGGAATAATTAAACTGTTGACAACCAAGGAAAATGAAAGGCTTTGTACTGCTGCTACAAAAACTGCAAGGGAAAACAGGGTTGATGGATAGCTGAGAAACAGCAACAAGTGAAGGGAGCAGGGCCATGTATGCATCTCCAAAATGCTGGAAAGACCAGGCACAATTTCAATAGAAATACAGCCTTCTTGCTGTTGTGGGGAAGACTGTGTCCAGGTGGTCTGTGTCCATTGTCCTATGCCCATGTGCCACTCACTGTTGATGGGCAGTTTCAGGGCCCTGCTTATCTTTTTGGTTCTTGATCTTTAATGTGGACCTGGACTGGACAACTCTTCCAATAGAGGTCACCTTCAAAAGAGGACATATGGCCAGGCTATGGGCACAATCCTATGCCTGTTTAGACAGAGATATAGTCCTACCACAAGGGGTGTTGTGGGTAATGGACTCAAGTAAGTGCAAAGTGCTAAGAATCTGATTCATAGATTCTGCAGCAAACCAGTTTTTCCTCAGTGGTATGGATTCTATGTGCATGCAGTCTCTTTTTTATTTTATAGCAAGTTTAATTGTAGAAAAATAAGAAAAAACTCAATTACTTCCCTCAGGAGCTAAACTCTGAAAAATTATTTTAGGTTCTGTGCACTGTGGGGGATTTATGCATTCTTGGGAATGCAAGTTAGCACAATTCCACACAAATAAATTTATGCAACATCTTATCTGTCAATTAGTAGACAATGGAATGAAACAGAGTTGCAATGATTTTATGAAGTGTGTACGTCTTACCCACAACATTCTGCTTCCCCCGATTAGCTATTCTGACTGGAAAATGCTTGGAGTTGTGGGACTTTCTTCTGTCTCAACATGCCTAGGATTGCACCCTAAGTGAAGGTGACAATCCCTGTGCTAAGTCCTATATTAAACCCTACAAGAAGGCAAGCTCCCCTTTGTGTCTTCTGTTTCCTACATCTCATCAACCTGGACTGGAGTCAGCCGTTCTTACTTACCAACAGTGCAAACAGAAGTAAGGACTGATAGCCACACGGTGCTTTAAACCTTGTCAGCTGCCCAAGAAGGTTTGGTTGGTATAGAAACTTAAAACATTACATGACATGAAATGGCAAGTTAATCAATGTACTGATATACTGAAGTATTTCCATTGATGGAACCTTCAGGAAAGCGGACATCTGTGTTTATTTGTTATTTGAGTTCTCACAGTTATATTCTGGCCTTTTCCTGAAAGGAACGTAAGGAGGCTTATAGAATCATATCCCCCCTTTCCATTTTATCCTCACAACAACCCTGTGAAGTAGGAAAGGACAATCAGTGACTGGCCCAAGTCCCCCAGCCAGCTTGATGGCTGAGTGCAGACTAGAACCTGGATCTTCTGAGCCCCAGTCCAACATTCTGACCACTATTCGACACTGGCTGTACCATATTACTTAATGTAGCAGCATGACAAAATATCAGTTTCAAGGAGAACACAAATGGAACCAGGAATTGGGAATTCCTCAGGGAAGTGGATGTTTTTTCTTTGAAGGGGATCAGGTAAGAGCTGGCCCAAATCGGTGATAAGATGTTGAGTTGTGTTTCTCCCTCTTATGGCCACTGATGGGTGTAGACTAGATGGCTTTCTCATTTTTTAGACTTTGTTTCTTCACTTGCTGTTTGCCTAACTTGTGCTTTTATTGGCCTTTTTAGGTTTTGTAGGTTAATTGTGATGATATCTTATTGTATTCACTGTATTTTAATTTATTCTGTGCCAAACATCTTGGATAGCTATTTTGAAGCAGACAGATGTATATAAGTTATTGATTGATTGTACTATTAAATCATGCAGTAACCCAGGTTCTTTGGGTAATGCATAATATATTAAAAACATAAAATCCAAACAATGAATGAAAGCACCACATAATTAGTGATGGATGTGTTTATGCCTACAGAAATCTTAATATAGTACGTAATAAAGTTATCAAATCTTGGATGAAATTTCTTAGTGTAGTCATGGATTGCCATCTATGTTATAACAACCAGACTTTCTTTCTTTCTACTTCCTTTTTCTAATTATTGGACCCAGCCGGACATCTCCTCCCTCCTGGATGTAGTAAGCCAAGCGGGGAAAGGGGTAAACATACAGGTAGTTAGCCAAACATGCCCACTCCTATGTTTTACATTTTTGGGGCTCAACAACCAAAATTCATCCAACACAACTGGACCAGGTAGCATTCTGGACACCTCCTCGACAGGGATTGCAATAACTGTGTACTCCAAGTCTTGATGGATGCAAGGGACTGTTGTCAAAGTGTCTTGCAAACTTGTCATGGTGGCCATCAAGGATACAACCAACTAATTCTCCAGTCCCTTGGATGCAGTCCCTTGCATCCAGATTGCAACAGGCCCCTCAGGACCTAGAAATCTCTTTTGGATGCCACTGCTCAAAACACCCTGGAGGTGGAACAGACATCCTTCTTAGATTCCCTCTAAGTCCTGCATTCTAAGTTGTGTTTGATCAGGTCTGGCATGAGTTTCCTTTCCTTTTGCATTGATTAAATGGAGAAACAGTGTGACATAGTCGTTAGCTGTTGCACTGGGACTCAGGAGATCCTGGCTTTAGTCCTCATTCAGTCATGAAGCTCATGGTCTCTCAGCCTAATCTACCTCACAGGGGTGTTATAATAAGGATAAAATAGATAGAACGGTTGCCCTGTAAGCCACCATGTTTTCATTGCAAGAAGGGTAGGTTGGACAGAAATGCAATGTAATAATAAGAATACTAATAATTAGCGTGCTATATGCATTTTTATTCACAAGTACATCCCACTGATCTCAGCAAGTCCTCCTCCCAAATAGGTTTGCCTAGGACTGCGATGGATGTAGCTAGAATTTAACAATTAGCAACAGGCGATTTCTCTCTGCTTCCTTACAATCAACAAGTCATAATTTTCAGGAAATAGCCTAGTGTCAGTGTCCAGGGCCAGGGCCAGGATGTGGGTGGTGAGAGAGAAGAGAAGAGAAGAGAAGAGAAGAGAAGAGAAGAGAAGAGAAGAGAAGAGAAGAGAAGAGAAGAGAAGAGCAACAGAGGCTCCAGGTCCAGGGCAATGAAACTTCAGGAAAGACAGTCCAAATGTAAGGTTTAATGGAAAGTCCAAATCACAGTCATGGGTCAGGCCAAGATCAGGAACCGGAAGATTGCAGGAGGGCAGAACAAGGATGTGGTCAGGAACAAGTCAAGGCTCAAGAACCAGGAGGACAAACAGAGGTGCAGGTATTTTGGACAGGAGTACAGGGCAGGAGACACAGCATGGCAGGATGTAGGGTACAGCCAGATTCACAGCAAGGCAAGAGACACGAGACAACAGGAATTGGATGCAGCAAGGGTCAGGCAAGGTGCAGGAGCTGACCCACAGCTCACAGGAAGCCCTGCATTACTGAGGCAACACAGCAGAGCAGGACATAAAGGCAAGGCAGAATATAGGCCAGGCAAGAGGCAGCCGCAACAGCAAGGCAACATGGAAAGGCAGGAAAGACAGCAGGAACCAGGAGCAGGAAAGGTCAGGCAGGATGCAGGCACAGCCGCAAACAGGAAGACCTGTGCTGTTGAGGCAGGAGACAGCAGGAGCCAGGAGCAGCCAGTGCAGTGAACAGAAGGACCTGTGAAGCTGAAGCCAGTTCTGGAAGGGAGAGCTTGCTCTCATATAGCCTTTTCCCCAGGACTCCCAGCTGGTGCTCATCAGTAGACTGGGAGCTCCAGCAGGGGCTGGGACCGATCCTACGAATACAGAGGTGGTTGCTCTGGTTCTGGCCATCAGAGCAGCCCAGATCCTGACAACTAGCTTGTCAAGAACATCACCAGTGCTGACTGAAGGGAGGATGGAGTCAGATTTAGGCATGTACAGCTGGGCATGAGGTATCTGATCTCCTAACCTCCCCTACTGAAGCTCCTCCAGTCCTCTGAAAACACCACACAGAAGTTGCATGGAGTCATAGGAGATGGTAGGTGAGCTCCCTGATAATTGGATAGAGCAGAGCCTTTGTCTTCCCCAGAGGAAGCTCCTGGATCCAACTCCCAGAAACTTCAGTGAGCTTGAAATCTATGACTTCAGTTCTGTGGGAAAACATTGGATTTGTTGGTTGATGTTTGTTGTGAGGCAACAGCTTGATTCTTTATGCTGGAGCAGCAGGTGCCAAGTTAGTTAACACTTGTTCAGTGGAACAAGACAAAACAAAATCCTCCGAGGACTTGAGTCTGGCTGCGGTTTTCTCCAGGCTTGCTGAGAAACCCAAATAAATCACAAAATTATGTTTCACCAGCAGTCCCTTTTCTCCATTAGCATTTGTAAGGCAGCAGCTGGAGCAGTCCCTGGGAACAATTGTGCAACGTGCATTCTCAGATCCTTATAAGAATAATTGTGTGATTTCTGCTTACATTCTCTGGAAAACATGGGCACACCAAGTCCTCTGAAACCATCTTTGAAAACATAGCATGCTGCATAGGTTGAATTAGAGCTGAGATGAGAGGAATTTTTGAACATTCTGAGAATTTTCTTTTGTCAATTTCCACTAAACCACTGGAGAAACTTGGGTGGGGGAAACTAAGTGGAGAACAATTGGTAAAATCCCCCCTAAACTTCATCCCCTGCAAATAGGGCATAGAATTCCCAGGGTAGCTGGGGATCCAGCCCCAGAAATTCAGATGCGATGGGCTCAGCTTAGTTAGCCTCTCTTTAGTCAACAGCTTTCTTCATCCAACCACATGAACTAACATTATCGCTTCAAGTAGGAGCAACTAAACCCATTTTTTTTTCCCTGAAAGTAATGTTCTAAAATTGTTTTGTTTTGTTTTACACTGATGGAGAGTATGCTTTCCTTGTTGTGTGGATAGAATGGGGCATGGTAACTTCAAGAATGTGCTGCAGTTTATTAGGAACTGGCAATGCTTTGAACCTAAGGCTGCTTCCACTGTACAGTTTCAGTGCTGCTGACATATGATTTTCCCTCAGTTCTCTGGAAATGGAAATAAAATCAGGGTTCCATTTTTTATGGAATACCCCCCTATCTTGTTGGACCTGGCCACTTACTTGCTGATTTCTTCTCATGGTACTCCCTTTGCTGCTCTGCCTGATCTTAAAAGGACCTCGCCCCACCAAATTGGGAACAAGAACTGACTAATAAAGCGACAAAGCCACACCGAACATAAAAGGGGCTGGACCTACAGGGGGAAAACTTGAGCAATACGGGACTATAGTTCTGGATAGTTTTCATGCTATGTTACCAGGCCATATGGACACACCGATGCAGCAATTGCTTTTTAATGAATAATTTTAAAATCTTTTAAAGTTGCAGTTGAAAAAAAGATGGAAGGACAGCACAGAAAATACTGGCATGCGATGCAATGGATTGGCAGTTCCATTATACAAATTCTTTGAAAAGAGCGAGTTAACAAAGGCTCACATTTGCAGACTAAATTGCTAGTGGGGAATGCACTTCACCTGCATATTTGCAAACAGCTGATTTGCAAAAGCTCCGCAAATCTTTGGCACTGTGTACTCAATGAATGATGACTGAATCAAGCAGCCTGGTGGTCCATGCACAGTTCCTGGGAGTGGAGCTGTTGACTCCGTGCCACTTGCAACCCCCAGCTCATCCTCCGGCACCTGCTATCCCTTTCCCCTCCTGCAGGAGAAAATATCTCCATTTGGGGAGTCTTTGGGAAATACCATTCTGGAGTTACGAGCAATGGCTTCTAGGAGTGATTGAGACTATTTCTAGCCACAGCTAGAGGACACTGCAAATGTTTCTCCTCCCAGGTGGTTGAGAGGTGCCTCTGCTAGCTATCTCCTTCCCATCTCCAAGGTGAGGTCTTTCCTCCTTAGGCATCACTGATGGAGTAGCAGGTGGCAGAGAGCTAACCTGAGATAGTTTGCACCCCGATGTCAGATGAGATTCCCAGGTGCGCATGAGAGAAGGTGGGCTTTTGTGGGAATGGTGGCTTAGACTTGGGGGAGGGGGAGTGGATAGCTGACCCAGCCATGCCTCAGAGTTCTCACTCTGATACTGGAGTTGTTGAGCCTAGCGAGGCCGCACCTGCCCAAACTCTCCCGGTGAGCCAGCCTGAGCCAGCTCTGGATCAAAGCATTTCAAGGACAGCCACAGAGCCCCCCACCCCCGACACCCCCAGATTGTGGAAAAGAAGCCATTGGAGAACAGACTGGGGAGGGGTTCTTGGGAGGAGAACTTGACACCCCTGGAGATGTGGACGCAAGGACCAGACACACTTGCTGGCTGGACCAATCAGGGGCTCAGATGGGAAGGGCATCAGCATGTCTGTTTCCACAGCACACCCCCCTCCAGAGACCAGCCCTGAAGGGTTCATAAACAAAGCTTTGGGTGAAGGGGGGAGAGCGAGGGGTCAACATTCCAGCTGGTGTGTGTGTTTCAAGGCTTGTGAATAGATTGACTTCTGTATGGAAGAAAGACTCTTCCAATAATTGCTGAAGTGCCTGTCTCATTTGGGAGGGGATGCCTAGTTCACAACACCCATGAATGTCCTGCAAATGCTAGCTGGACCTGCTGGATTTTTGCGAATGGTCCTTGATAAAGATCAAAGGGTGATGTTGGTTTGGGGAAAACAGTACCATGCTAAGGGACTGCAGGTGGCACAGTGGTTTAAACCGCTGTGCTGCTGGGCCGGTTGATCGAAAGGTCGCTGGTTCAAACCTGCACACGGGGTGAGCTCCCGTGCGCCATCCCAGCTCCTGCCAACCTTGCAGTTTGGAAGCATGCAAATGCAAGTAGATAAAAAGGTACCACTTTGGTGGGCAGGTAACAGCGTTCCGTGCACTTTGGTGTTTAGTCATGCCGGCCACATGACCATGGAGACTGTCTGTGGACAAACACTGGCTTCCTCAGCTAGGAAACGGAGATGAAAGATCAAAGGGTGGTGTTAGTTTGGGGAAAACAGTACCATGCTAAAGCAGCACTATTCATGCAAGGCCAGAGAAAAAGGAATGTTGCTGCTGTTTCAGGAAATCCAAAAAGCACAGTATTAGGTGGGTAGAAGAGGCTAGTTTACATGACTGATGCACTGTCAGCTCACTGAGCAAATGGAATGACCAGCATCTTGGCTTTTAATTAAAAGCTAATCGATCTCTGTTGATTCCTTCATAATGGCAACACAAGCACTGCAACTTTTCTCAGATGTTATTTGGAGGGGCTTGTTCTCTTGCAAGTAGGCCCAGGAACCTTTTGTCCTGGCTACCTGTAAACCCTCTGGCCCACAATGCTGGAAAAACCAGTGACCAAGCCAAATGCAAATTCTTCAGCACAGCCATGTCTCTCTCTCTGTGAAGCAAAAGGTCTCTAATGTTCTGAAGCAACCATTCAGTTGCTCTGGAAATGGAAAGCATTAGCAAGAGCATCAGGGTCATGATGGGGAGAAGGGAAGGTAAATTTGAAAGCATAAAACACAGAAAGAGCCAATGCTGCTTGAATAACCAACTGAACAAAATGTGCTATTTTTCAACCCATGAAGACAATGGGCATTTATCTTTGGTTCCCCAGGAATCTGAAGAATAAGGGCCAACAACAGAAAGAGGAAAGGTACAGTAATTAAAACTTGGAAGAACTTGCAAACAAATTAACTTGGATTGTTAGGGCTCGCCAGGGAGGGAGGTCATGTGCTATGTTTGAGCAACAGTACAAGTGATTTAAACAATTCTGAAACAGTCAATGGATGATAAGGATTAGCAAAATGCTGGCTTAAGTTGGCTGTTTAGTGTGTTGTTATTTGTTCCATTTGGGAAAAAAATAAAAAACAAAATAAAAATGTAAAACAAAACCACTCCCCTCCAAAACAACAATGTATTCCTTGGACCTTTAGGTGGTAGTGGACCTTTAGGGCCAGTCACTATTTTGGAGCAGAGTTCAAGAAGCCACACTCTGCCTCGGTGTGTTGGCCCACTGCTAGAGGGAAGGAAGCTAAAACTATTTCCTGGAAGAGCAGACCCAGAAGATCCATTGCCTGGATGTCCATCCCAGGGAGGATTTGCTCTCTGAGGAGCCTCTGCCCAGTGTATGATTTGTCTCATTCCTCCTTGCAGGGCTCATCAGAGCATCTGCTCATCCCTTGGTGCTTGCATTATGGGACCCCACTGGGTTCCAACTTATCCCCCACACTGCTTAATATCCATATCATGGCTGCCAAAACGTTTTTCAGCCTTAGGGTCGAATTCGATTTTGGAGAAACATTTGAAGGCTGCTTTCCATTGGTGGGTGGAGCCGAAGGCAGAAGGAATGAGGCCCACTTACCCAAAATATCAGGCTCTTTGAGCTGAATGCCACCACAGCCCAGCTTCTTCCCTTAATTGCCACTTTTGAGGATGGTAGAAGGAGAAAGCAATCATGAAGAATGTTATCAAGAACCTGGCCTTCCTCTCCTGCACAACTGCTGCCAGAGGGGTTTTTTTATTGGAGAAAAAAATTGCTTGGAGAAAAGGATTTTTAATTGGAGGAAAAAAATATTCAGTCTGAACTTATAAGAAGAACAGAGAAATGAGCCAGCAGAGAAGGACTAGCCAGCCCAACCGATGCTGTGTGAACTTCTCTTCTAGGCAACTGAACCAAGTATCTCCAGTGGGAGTCTGTTAGGAGCGAGCTTTCCCCTTTCCAGCATCCAAAAGATCACTCTCTTTGCAAAACAGCTTTTTATTGACAAGTCACAGCTAACAAACTGCAGCAACTGAAAGACTAGCTTCTGTGCCTGAACAGGGTGCCAATTGAACCCAAATGAGAAACTACTTCCAAAAATCATAGAAACAGAGTAAGTCAGAAGGGGTCTCCTGGGCCATCTAGTCTGACCCCTGGCTCCAGCTGGCTCCATTCACAACATGCCTGCCATGTGCATGTCCAGCCTATCCTTGAACACCCTCACCGATGGGACCTCAACCACCTCCCATGGAAGCCCATTCCATATCCTTGGACTCCTAACTGTCAGGAAGTACTTCCTGGCATCCAAATTGAACCTTGATTGCCTAAGCTTGGCTCCACTGGAGCGTGTCCTGCCTTCCTCTGCAGAGGAGAACAGGTCTCTACCCAACTCTGTGTGACACCCTCTCACATACTTACACCCCCTCATGTACCAAATCTTCCTTTTCAGTAATGCTGGTCCCCTTTGAGAAGGACTACCCTCTAGTGGGTTAGCATTTCTATCCTGATGTGTCATAGGGCCAGGAACCGGAAAGAAAATGGGCTCATTTTTCTCTCCCAAGCCCTGCCTATTCTCATGGTCCCTCTGAAAATCTGGGGGCAGCCTCCCTTCCTCTGCCTCCTCAATTCCAACTCCCCCATCACCTCATCTCATGAGTCGGTACCACCCTGACCTTGGCCAGTAAAGCTTCTGACTCCATCCTCAAGGTGGCTCTTGCTGCTGGAGGACAAGATGGCAGGAATACCAGAGACCCTCTGATCAGGGAGCTGATTTCTTCCATCCTCTCCTTACTGGATCGCGGACTGGGTCTTGCATATGATCTCCCTCTCAACATGAAAACTCTCCCACCCTGCCAAAGCAGTCTGGTTCTCATCTTCTGCCTAAAAATCTTCACTAGGTAATCCTGAAGTGTCAAAGGCCTTTCCCTCCTTCTCCTCAGAACCAAATGAATCTACCTGAACAGTTGGTGATGGGTGAGAGATGCCACCACCTTCTGTAGGATTAATATAAAATACTCAGAGGAATTTCTCAGTGGTTGCCCATTCCATTCCAGTGGACTGGCCTGCTGGAAGAAATACATCTGGTTTCTTTGATTGCCAACTTTAAGAGGGAGTTAATGATGTATCTCTTCCGACAGGCCTTCCCTGGTTAATTCTCTTATAGTTTTATTTAATTTTTTAGTCAATTTTAATTGATGTGATTGTTAATTTCTTGTAAACTGTCCAGAGCCTATGGGAAGGGGTAGTATATAAAACTTAAATATATAAATAAATAATCAGTATAAAACCACTAAAGGTAAAGGTAAAGGTTTCCCCTTGACATTATGTCCAGTCATGCCTGACTCTAGGGGGCGGTGCTCATCTCCGTTTCCTAGCCGAGGGAGCCAGTGTTTGTCCATAGACAGTCTCCGTGGTCATGTGGCCAGCATGACTAAACACCGAAGTGCACGGAATGCTGTTACCTGCCCACCAAAGTGGTACCTTTTTATCTACTTGCATTTGCACGCTTTCGAACTGCAAGGTTGGCAGGAGCTTGGACGGTGCACGGGAGCTCACCCTGTGTGCAGATTCGAACCGGTGACCTTTCGATCAACCAGCCCAGCAGCACAGCGGTTTAAACCACTGCGCCACCTGCAGTCCCTATAAAACCACTACAGATCTTCAATTTTATTGTATTTCCCAACAAACGTAAATACCAATTGCATAAAGCTTTGCTGAGACATTTACTTGCTGCTGCACACCGGAAAAGTTGCAGCTCACCGGAAAGATGCAGATGGACTCTCAGGAAGGCAATGGATGGAGCAGATCTGGGCAATTGTTTCTGAGACACTGACACATAATATGAAAGTCCTAAGAGACGTGATGTTCTCACAGCTGTCTGGTCTCCTTTCATCACTTATATCAATGAGAATAATTGAAGGGAGAGTCCGCCAGCTGCCCAGCTCCAATTCTGGAGAGACACATTCTGAACACTAGTCAGATGGAGTGGGTTCTTGAAAATTCTGCCCCCCCCCCACTCCCTGGGCTCCATATTTACCTGTATTGCAATCCATCAGTATCTGTCTATGGTTTTGATTTAATAATAATAAAAATGGAAGGGAAAAGGTTTTTAAATTATCCTTAATGCACAAGACAAAATCTGTTTATTTGCCCACACATTTTAGTTCCTGCTTTTCCCCCCTTTTTAAATTTGCTGTTTTTATTATCTGGGTATAAGCTAGACTGACATCACTAGATCTTACCTTTGAGTAGATATGCAAAGGTTTGCACTGTAATATATGTATCCTGGTAAGAAACACAATAAATTGCACTCACTATTCAGTTACTTCTTTCTGTTCACACACTTTCTAGAGGTCATTTGTAGTATTTGTACGATCTTACTGTCCCCAATTTTATATATTTTAAGCTGGCCTGTATCCATAAGTATGGACTGCAGCTGAGTCCCTGGGTCGCCCATGGGGGCAGCATAACATTTCTGTACTCCCTGATGAGGAAACAATACAGTAGTCAGCTTAGAAATAAAGCAATGAGGGGAGACATGGTAAGAGGCATATAACAGTATCCTTGGTGTGCATAAAGTAGTTAGGAGGCCATGTTTCCCCCTCTCAATGCCAGAACCCAAAGGAGTCATTCCACAAAGCTGATTGGTGAACAATTCAGGACAGATAAAAAGAACTCCTTTACACGGCTCAGAGTGAAGCTATGGAGCTCAGCTCCATCAGATGCAGTGATGGCCACACATTTGGATAGCTTTAAACCATGGCTGCAGAAATTCCTCGAGGAGAGCACATCAGTGTCACTGGTCCCAGGCAAATCAGTTCTGGGCTCCACCTTACAGGAAAGATATAGGCAAGTTAGAGTCAGTGCAGTGTAGGGCCACAAGGATGGTGGTCAGATTGCAGGGCAAGCCATATGGGGCGGGACTGAGGGAACTGGATCTTTTCAGCCTGGAGAAGAGAAGACTCTGAGGGGATCTGTAGGCAACATATAGGTATGTGAGGGGATGTCACACGGAGGTGGGCAGAGACCTGTTCTCCCTTGCAGAGGTAGGGAGGACATGCTACAGTGGAGCGAAGCTCAAGGAACCAATGTTCAATTGGATGCCAGGAAGTACTTCCTGACAGTTAGGACCCCAAGGGTATGGAATGGGCTTCCAAGGGAGGTGGTTAAGCCCCATCAATGAGGGTGTTCAAGGATAGGCTGGACATGCACATGGTAGGCATGTCATGAGTGGAGCCAGCTGGAGCCAGGGGTCAGACTAGATGGCCCAGGAGACCCCTTCTGACTTACTCTGTTTCTATGTTTCTATGTTATGTGCTACTTCTGGAATCAGTGGATAGGAACCTTGGGCAGGAACAGAATTGTGGACTAGATGGATCCTTGGCCTCATCAGACCTTTTATATTCTTGACTTTTGTTAGTGAACTGTCATATGTTTGTCATTTTAATGTGTGACTACATATGAATTATTTCCCTGAAAAGGAAACATTTTGTTTGTCATATTGTAAGCACCTCCAATTTGCACTTCTTTCTGGAAGGGAAAGAGCAGGAAAATTGCATTCATTGGATTGGTTTCATTATGCTTATGGTCCTGAATGAATGCACTGTATAGTAGAAATTACAGCAAATTATATTTTTAGACAATGAGTAGGAGGCCATAAAGGAATTAACAAAGTAGTGAATAGATACCTGATAAGAGACAAAATTCACAGTGAGATGCAAATGGGTGTTGAGGAACTGAAGCTTCATTCTGCTTCTTGTGACTTATGTAGGTAAGAGTGTTCAAAAAAGGTCTGCAAAGATATTGGACACAATCCAAAGAGAATGCATCTCAGTACCAGTACCATGCATGTTTACTTACTGACAATTCCTCCCAAGTAAATGTGCTCAGGCTTGCAACCTTGAGCTCAATGGGTTGCATCCAAACTAAGTTGGTTGCACTTAGTTTCCACTTAAATGAATGGGTCTTAAGCCATGGCAAACCTGACCAAAGCTCAGCAACCTTGACAGTAATGCTCACATGGAGGAACTTTCCATCGGAAATAGAAGTCTTTAGGATGAGAAAATATTTTTAGGGCTGCATTGTTAGCCTGGCTCATTCCCACTAGTCTCCACTGTCTGAAGGATGTTACATGTCAGACGCATTGTGGACAGACTGCAAATACTTAAATATAACATATAAGATGACAGTTGCCATCTAGAAATGGAAGAAATGCAAGGCATGGAGGACACATCTCTGGGGCTATGAAACCTACTGACAGACCATATTATGGAGTGGCCAGTGAAACACTGACCCTTCAGATTAACCAATCCGGGATCGATATGACTCATGAATGGTATAACCGATTCATGAATTGCTCAGAATTAGTTCAGGGCTGGCTTATATTAGCAGTAGGCCAACCCTCCTTATTCTAGTGCTAAAGAAGAATGGCCATGCGTCATACTTCATGGTTCCATGTTGTTCTTGCAACCATCAGAGTCCCCTTTACAATAAAGCCCAGCTAATTTTAATTTAATATAGAAAGAATCACTGGACTCCTTCCCAGTCACTGCTGGATTGAATCACAAGCCAATGAGCCACTGCACTGAAAGGTTAATGAGCCTCTGGGAGGCATGCATTTTTCATAATGCCTTGTGCTTTGGAAGCAAGCATCTTATATACAATATTTTATTCATTAATTATCACATGCTTACTGATATTAAATATTGATAGTGTTCTAAAGCATGAGTGGCTGTCACCTTTACAGCCCCTTTCAGATACTAAGCCTATATGCACACATTCTTAGCATGTGATCCAACGTATGTTTAGACCGAAAAAAACTCTCTGAGAGTTGCAAGACTTTTTGCTGTCGAAACATGCATAGGATTGTGTCCTAAGAGGCTCTATTAGTTCCTATTTTGTTATTCTTTCTTATGCCAATGCTTTTGCCTGCTCTCTAATTCAAGCTTAGTCTTTCTTTCCAAAGCACCTTCCCCCACTGTATCCATAATTCCCTTCTCTGCCTAGCTCCTCCTTTCCTTTCTTTCTCCTTTCTAATTTATTTCCCTTCCAAGTTCCTCTTTCATTTCCTCAGTTCTCCTGCTCCTCCTGTAACAATGTAACTCCTTAAATCTGACCGCTGCTTCCCACTGATCCTTACATTTTCAGCCAGCTTTTTGATCATTCTGTGCAAATCTTATATACCATGAGAGGGAGGATTTGAAAACTCATCATTCATACTTCCTTTCTAGTATTTTTAATCTGCATGCCTTTTGTAATTCTTCCTTATTATTTTCCAACCTGATTTTCATGAAAAACCTCTACCAGAGCTAAGTTCTCTGATTTTTTTAAAAGGTAATTTCTGTGTTAGCTCTGAGCAAAGCAGATATTGCCACAAACATGCGGATTGTGCTGGAAACATCCAGAGATGGGGGATGGGGTGTGGCTCAGGTATTGCTAAGCCTGTTTGCTTCCTCCTCCTCTTCCTCCAAAAACGCTTGTTGAAATAACTCATACCCTACTGTTATTTTAGTCTACATTTTCCCACTCTCTACCTGTGTGAGAGGGATGGAAAAACATGCCTGTTACAGTGTTTGCCTTTATTTTAAACTCTATAGGAAAACTCACATTTGAACTCCATGTGCAAACTTTTATATGCCATTTCACCTAATGCGCACTGTCACAAATTCCTAGATTTGATGTGCCTCCCAGAACAGCACCCATCAGAGTACCTGGTATATTGGCACCATGCTGGAATGCGTATTTAGGCCAAATCCCACCCGCTATGTCTCAATGTACATTCAAAGCATACGCTCATTTGCACAACGGCTTGCCCAAATGGCATTAGTCAACTTTTTTCCACCAAGTGTAGTTGTGATTAAGAAAGTTGATCCATCCACTAAGTAATTTTCTGATTTGCTGACTCAGTTATTGATATAAGAAATGAAGGGTCTACTGGGGAAAAAGGAGAGGAGAGGAGAGGAGAGGAGAGGAGAGGAGAGGAGAGGAGAGGGGAGGGGAGGGGAGGAGAGGAGAGGAGAGGAGAGGAGCAGGGAAGAGAAGAGAAGAGAAGAGCAGAGCAGAGAAGAGAAGAGACTGCATAACTTTAGAAATTTCAGCTTTAGGTGAAGTTTCTCATCGTGCACTATACTATAAGTGAACTTGATGAAGGTCATGGAAAGAGAGTTTCCCATTCCTTCTTCCTCTCGATACCCTGCAAAGCCTCTTTGTCCAGTAATGGAGTCTTCCTGAGCAATGCAGGACAGCATATAGAGTATGCTGGAAAAGGCAGGAATTGCTGAAAATGAGGCTTTGGTCTTCAGAAGGGTTAACTTAAGGAAATCTGTAGAAAAAAGCTTCTCATCCCATGGTTCCAGGAAGGCCCCTCACATGCCAGAGAGGGTTTTCAAGGTTTGCACATGATAGCAGTGGACTGAAAATGTTCTTTCCATGAATATCCTTACATCAACTTATTCAACCCTCACCCTAACCAAGGGAGCCTGTCTAATGCTTCGATAGCTGCCATGTGGACAACCCTTTTGCCTGAGTACAAACTGGGGAGGCTAACAGAAAAGGAACTTGCACAAGAAGTTTGAGACAGAGATGGGGCATGAGCTGCAAAACACAAAACCAGTCTTTGAACCCATAGTTTTCTGTTCCAACATTAGCGTGAGCATGTATAAATTTCCAGAAAAGAGAAAAAAAAGAACAAAACCCCTCACTGCTTGGCATACTATTTGCACTTCATAACTTACAGGGATGGATGCATCATTAATGCACTATATCTCTATTTAAATCTTAATATTTTGCGGTAGAGAAGAAGGCTGTGATCTGATGACCGATGCACCTTGCTATGTTTGATGCCCAGGTGTTGCTGACAGGCAACACTAAATCAGATATAGACTGGAGACTATCAAAAGAGAAAACAGTCCTCTGAACATTCTTGAAATAGAGGAATTGTGATCACTGCCTTGTCGTGGCGAAGGGGCTTGCGTAGCTCAATGAAGCTATGAGCTATGCCGTGCAGGG
>JAIXND010000754.1:68599399-68622287 GCA_023646645.1 Varanus salvator macromaculatus | reverse complement strand
ATAAGGAAGGCTGAGCGCAAAAGGATTGAGGCCTTTGAGTTGTGGTGCTGGAGGAGACTCCTGCAAGTCCCTTGGACCGCAAGGCGATCAAATCGGTCAGTCCTGGAGGAGATCAACCCTGACTGCTCTTTAGAAGGCCAGATAGTGAAGATGAAACTCAAATACTTTGGCCACTTAATGAGAAGGAAGGACTACCTGGAGAAGAGCCTAATGCTGGGAACAATAGATGGCAAAAGAAGAAGGGGACGGCAGAGGATGAGGTGGCTGGATGGAGTCACAGAGGCGGTTGGTGTGAGCTTGAGTGGACGCCGGGGAATGGTGGAGGACAGGAGGGCCTGGAGGAATGTTGTCCATGGGGTCACGATGGGTCAGACACGACTTCGCGACTAACAACAACAACAACAACTCTGTAAAACAGGAGACAAACTGCCCTACCTCATCTATGTTGCAGAAGGCAAGCTGATGCTGCAGAAAGGAAGGTAACTTGGCCAAGAAACTGAGTGCAACTTAGAGATGGACCTGAGCCTGAAATGGCTCTGCAAAGCACAACAACATTCCCATTTCACAGAAGGCAACTGGGGATGGTCAGAGAAATGAACCCACCACACGTAAAAACTGAACAAAACCTCTCTTTTCCCTTCAACTCCCAGGTCAACTGCTTCCTTTTTCTGGTTGGAGGGCCAGGGTTGAAAATGAAGCCATGGGCTGTAGTCAGCTCCCTTTTTCTAAAAATAAAAATGCCCAGTGGCATTTGGGGAAATAAAAATGGTGCTGGAGGGTGGCCTGGTACTTCACAGGATGCTAGCCTTGGAGTTAGTATTTTTTAAATTATAAATACATGAGAAACTAACTTTGCCAACCGAAAAGCATTTCTGCAAGTAGATGCCTTGTAGAAACATCTCTTCAATTGACCTTTGTTCCAAGTGCAGCTTTTCTGTGCCACCCCATGCTATTAAACAATAGATCCTTGTCAGCTGCGAGGTACAACTACTTGTGCCAACATTTCATCCAAAATCCACAGGCGAACAAGTCATAGGCCAAGATGAAAGGCAGCTGTATCTTGGAAAGAGCAAGTTACAGCAATTTTCTAATACCTGATGCAATGCAAATACAATAGGATCTTTGGAAGTTACCCCCTGCTTTTCTGGATCCAATATGTGGGACTCTCAAGGCACTGGGGACATATCACTCAGAGCGGTGTTATTGTTCCCATCCACCGATTATATGAATGGTTTGAATGACCCTGGCTTCTCTCAGGGCTTTCTGGGGGGCATCATTGGATAAGCCCTTAGCAGATTTCTAACCTCCTTTCTGTTTTAGAAACAGCTTGCCCCTTTCCTCTGTGTACGATTCACACAACCTCCCTGGAGCAAAGATGCTCCTTCTTTACCTCATGCCTGTCACTGCTTGCTCTAAAGGCAGTGACTGCAAAGGGGAGGAGCAACTGGGCTGAAGAGCTCCAGGGCTCATAGTTTCCCAGTGATGTTGTTTCCTGATTCTTGGACCTTATACTGTGCTTTTCTTACCTACGTAATGTTGTGTTGAGCAAAGTGTAGAGATTGGTTTTTTCCTAGGCTTGGTCTGGCCTGGCCTGCCATTGATGGGAGATCCTAGATAGTCATGGGGCTCATGGATTCTGTTTGTAAGATCACAGGAACCACACTTAGGCTGGTAGAGCAGCTACATCCTTTTCTGGACCGAGCTAGCTGAACTCTATCCTGCTCTGATACTCTCTTGACTGGATTACTGCAATGCAATTAAATGTGTGGCTACCTTTGAAAATGGTGTGGAAACTACAGCTGAGTCAAAATCAAGCAGTGCTTGTGTATGGATGACATAACTATGTTGTAATTTGTACCTGCTTTCTACCTGAGCTAGACTTTTTCTACACTAACTGATATCAAATGCTGCCCTGAGTCCAGCCAATTACGGTTCTCAGACCTTGTCCATCCACCTTTGTTCAAGATTTAGTTTCCCGCCACCATCCAGCTCAAGGGAACTGTGGAGAATCAATTGGAAGAGCCACAGGCAAGCATAGGCTCCTTTAGCAATTAAAAAAAATTGTTCAGGGGAACCACCACAAAATGGCTGCCTGGGGAGGTGTGGCTTGTCATAAAGCCTTAAACAACTTGGGACCAGAATACCTAAAGGAACGCCTTTTTCCCTATTTGCCCTCCTGCCCCCTGAGAAGCTCTCCTCCGGGAACCCTCTGTGAAAGATGTTAGGAGACAGAGTACCCGGAGGAGGGCCTTCTCTGCGGTGGCGCCCCGTTTATGGAATGCGCTCCCCAGAGAAGTCCGCCTGGCACCGTCATTATATGTTTTTTGTCACCAGGTTAAGACCTTTTTATTTAATCAATATTTTAATATTGAATTTTATTGTTGCATTTTATTAAGTTGCAGCCAGAGTGGGTTGTCAAATTACCTATGTTACTTGCCATCCAGAGACACAAGTAATTGGACGGCATACACATTTTATAAATCAATCAATCAATAAAGGACAAGTAATCTGCTCAGATGCCTGAGGACCAGGACGGGGTAGAGACCGAGCTCCAACACACTAAATACTCCTTTGGACTCAGTGTTCAGCACCAATAGAATTTATTTTGCAGCAATCCCAGCTGCCAGTGAAATTTGTTTTATATTTTATTTTATTTTTTTAGGACAATTGGTTACCTTGGCAGGTGTCAGAAAGGTGTCCATGGGTGTTCCACATTGCCTATCCCTGCCGGAGATGATACAGAAGAAACAATGTGGCCTCATCCAACTATACAAATTAGGAATAAAGCAACACTTTTCACCATTTTTTCTCAAAAATGAAAATCCTGTAGTTGCTTTTCAGGGGGAGAAGCCTATTACATGGATATATTTTGTAACGGAGCAGACTTTAATATTCACTGATGAACACACTCGTTAAATTATTCACCTGCTTCATGGAAATCAACAAATGCTTGGTGTAAATGGATTCTCTGAAATCTTTTGAAAACTCAAAGGCTGATATGACAATGGTGAAAAGATGAACACTCAACGCATATAATGCAATGGATTGAGGGCCCGGGAATGCTTTCAGTATTTGAATGAGTGGCATCCAGACACCACCTTCAAATGGATACTTATTTAGATAGTTGAACCATTTTAGCTGAAACCTATCCATAATTGCCAGAAAATTCTATGCTTTTCTCTTGTGTTCATTGCTATGGATATATACAAATCCATGTATGCATTTTAAAGAAACAGAAAAAAGCAAAGCACCCTTCACAGATACCTTTGTGGGTGCCTGCAGATGGTGCATTGGCGACCCTGGAGCAATAGACAGAGCTGCACATCTTTACCTGGATCAATTCTACTAAGATATTCTTCTGTTAGCATTTGAAGTCCTCATGGTTTTTCATGAAGCAGATTTTTTCCTGACATATATGTGCATTGCTTAGCTAGTGTGTTACTCAGAAAAGCAAGAATATCTCTAAGCAGGCCACATGAATTGGAATTCAATTTTTATTGGTTTTCTCAGCATAGAGCTACTTTAGGACTTAGGCTAGAAACAGAGCTTCTTTTCTTTTGCCTCATCCCTTCTCTGCTTTTCAAGGGATTTGTTAGATTTGAACAGAATGAGAGACAAAGGAATACCTCAAATGTTACTGCATTGCCTTTGAATGACATGATAGCATGGGGCAGAAAAATGAGACAGATATTTAACAGAACGAGGGAGAAAAAGGAAACCAAGTAGGGCCAGTGAAAGTGTGAGGTACTTCATAGGCTTTCTGTCTCACAATAGTCCTGTCAGGATGTCCCAAAGTACTGGAATCACACAAGGGACAGCAGGGAAAAGTCCCCTAGCTACAACCTAGGGCCATGCTGGAATGTATGAAAAAATAATTTCCATTATCTTTTCCCTCCAATCTGGACTATTTCTAGTTTGCACATTCCAGCAAACACAGACTCAAACACAATCTGTGGCAGACATCTGCACAATTTGAGCTTGCAATGTGATTCATAGCCTAATAATAATATGCCCAAGAGTAGACATACATTTGAAATATCTGCATGAAAAATGCATGCTTTGGAAAAGGCACACAAATATGCTTAAATGAACGGGAGAAGAATGTGTACATTTCCAAAATGAAGACAATTGATGCATACATTAGGGAAAATATGCAGCAAAATGTGCATGGATTTGCACACAAAAAAGAAAACAAGAATGTCTGTGTCACACGGACAGAGTCACACAGGAAGGAGCTCCAAGAGGGAACGCTCTTCGAAATCTTCTACTGCAGGACTGACTTCCCTTGCAGAGGTTTGCTTCCCTATTCATGGAGGTGAGAGGGGTGGCTCAAATGCTCATCCCTGCTCCCCATCATACAGTGGTTGGTTATTGACTGGGTTTTCAGTCACCACAGCCCACTGTAGTTTATCTAAGCCACAGTAGGTTGTGGCATAAGCCAGCCACATTTTTGAATATGGAAGCAACAGCAGTTGGTTATAATGGCTTGTCATATTGTGTGAACCCAGTGAGGATGTTTCATGCAAGGGTTAAATAAAGTCCTGCATCATGCAAATGTTTAATTTTCCATAAGCCACTCTTGCTGGGTTCACATGACAGGATAAAGCACAATGTGTAGAAAATTCTTTTGGGGAGGCTAGACTCAATGCCCCCCACCCCATTTTAAAGGTATACACATTTCTTTCCTACAGCCATTTTTAAAAATATTTTAGCTAGCGAGGATATAAAAAGCTATGATCCAGGAGAGCTTGAAGAGACTTGAATATGAATAAATTGTGACCAATCTCTCTCTCTCTCTCTCTCTCTCTCTCTCTCTCTGACTATCCACCTACCTACCTTCCTCTGAGAATGACTTTTAATATTGGTTTTGCTGGTTGCAATGCTATCCTCCAGCTCATTTATTTTCCCAGCTCTTGCAATCAATTAAGTGTTTTTCACACCAATCAAGCCTTTTAGTGCAAAGGTGTTGGACTTGGAGCTTCTGTATTAAGGCACATTTCAATATTTACCTTCTAATTAGTTGCCGCACAAGATGTGTAATGGTCAGGATGCTAACTAATTGAGTTCCTGCTGTTCTCAGGAAAGCAGTACTGAAATGTCAGAGGAAGCTGTTTTTCTTTCCATCAAACTTCTGCAAAGTTTTGGATCTGGAGGCTTAATAATGCAATTTCCTATTTTGCATTTGAGTCATTGTTTTGTAGGTAACATTCTTTTGTGATCCCACTTCCTGTGTGGTAGCAATCTGAATATTTGCAATGGTGGATACTAATATCCCATGGATACTAAATTCACCATGGTACAGAACACATCCTTTACCCTTCCCAGGTGGAAAAGGTGTGCTAGATTGAGCAATGCACCCCTGTTTTCTGAACAGGGGAAATGTTGTATTAATGGTAAATAAACAAGGAAGTGCTGTATTAAGGGATGTCTTCAGTTATCTCCGCACTTACTGGATAAAATCATGTTCCAGACATAAGCAATCAATTACATTTCTTGGGACCCTAAATTATTGTGTGCCCTAGAACAGTTGATCATGGAACTAACCAGAGAAGAGAATACTTTGAATTTAAATGGTGTCACTCAGGATGTAATGTGAGTGTTGTCAGATCCAATGGAAACAGTGCCATCAGGTTTGAAATACATTTCACTGGAAAATTTCTCATTTATTCAAGAGAAATCTCAATCCAACTAATATCTCTGCTGAAGGCAAATTCCCTGATAGCCATAATTAGGAAAGCTATCAAAAATAAAATTGCCAAGATTATATTCCTTTTATACAACTTTATGGTGCAGCTACACTTGGAATACTGTTTACAGTTTTGGTCATTGCAGCTTAAAAGGGAGAGTGATTGAGGGAAAGAGAGAGATTGTGGTCCTGAAAGTATTGCAAAAGAGAGCAACTAAAATGATCAAAAAGCTGGAGAAAATCCTTTGTGAGGAAAGATGAGAACAGCTGAGATTGTTTAACTTAGAAAAGGAGGAACATGATAGATGTATATGAAGTGATTCATGGTGTGGAGAAATTTGATAAGAAGAATTTTTTCTCCTTCTTCCACAAGACCCCAGGGTCATCTTATGGTCATCTCATGAAACTGATTGGTGGGAAACTCAGGAGAGATAAAAGGAAGCCCTTCTTCACACAGCACATAGATATATCATGGAATTCACTTCCACAAGGTGCAATGACGGCCACCAATTTGGAGGACTTTGAAAAAGTGATCAGTGGCGGCTCATCCTTATGGGTATATACCACCTTCCATGGGTTTTGTATACAAACACATAGGTATGTGCTCTGGATCTTCTGCATTCTATTCTGGGTCTTTAGATCTGCTCCATGCCATTAACTATCCCAGTACAAAGCTGTGTCTCCCATCTGTGGTCGGCAGCTTTGCAATGTTTGGCAGGCCTTTGGGTCCATACCCTTGGCAGACCAACAGGGGGTGTAGCATGAAGGCACCAGCCATTTAAACTAGAGGCAAAATGGGCAGCTTCCCCTTTGTTTCTTCCCCCTGCTTTTCTATTCTCACATGGTGCTGCTGGGCGCTTGTTTGCGATGACATTTTGAAGAGGGAAAGGAAAGGAAAGGCAAGACGTGTGGGATGGTGTAAATGGGTGACCTGCAGCAGCAGGGGGTTGTACCCAGCGGCCTTCTTGGCTCCTTCCAACTCTACTATTCTATGAGTCTGAGACTGCATGAAGTGTTCCTGGTGAAATACAGATATTTGACACAGTCTCTGATGTCGCTGCCCTGGTTTGGGAGCTTTGACTTCTGCGGAACTGCAGCAGCTCCCACAGCCGAAGACTTATTGAGTCTCCACAATTGGCTCTCTCTTTCTCCACTTTGATTTCTCCATATATGAGCTGCAGGCAGCAGATAGTTCCAAACTTAGGACTATGTGACATCATGCTCTAGAGGCTTTTCAATAAGTTTTACAATTTTAGAAACGCAAGAAAAAGTGCTCAGTCACCTCACGTTATCAAGTCTATTTAAGTGCAGCCTTCACATACCTTCTACACACTTCTGAATTGCTCTGAAGTGCTACCTCTGTAAATGGAACTACATGGCTTGGGAAATTCTTTCCCCTCCTCTGTTTTTAATTGTCATTCTTTTCTCCTCTCCCTTCGTGTATAGTGTAAGGTCCAGGCACAATGCCTTTGAAGAAACTACTTTATGAAATCTGAAATTCTAGAGGTCCAGAGGTAGAATATTATGCGGAGGAATTTATCTTTGAGGATTCTGTTGCAAATAGACCTGAACTTTATCTTTTGGTCTAACATGGAGATCAGCACCTAACTCTCCATCAGAGTTTACACTTCCCCAGATCTTGTGATGTAGCCCTCAGCTGAAAAAGGTATCAAAATGTATTTAGAATGTGTTTCACTAGATAAACACATTGGGAAATGTGTCTTTTCAGAGAAAATTTTTTGCAGAAAATTGTGCATTTAAATATATAGTGTATGGTTAAGGCTGACATATTGTTCAGCAAACCAACAACAAAATGAAAAAGAATTGAAAAGAAAATGGGTGGTGGTGGGGGGCAGAGCTACAAACACGTGACAATCCCACTCCATAATTACCATACATTAAGTAAATGTGTATGTGCTTGAATACTTTTTTAAAAAACTTCTGCAGCTGTGTAGTCCACTGAGGCTGCTTGCAACCCCCCAGACCTGGAGGATTATGGGTATTTTATGCATGAAGGAGGAGTACAGAGATGCAGGTTGCCTCCCAGCTCCTTCCAGCATGCAAAATACTTAGATAGCCAATGTTGACTGTGTAAGTACTTGGCCTTGGAATATAAGGAGAGGAGGCTGAAGTGCCACCACAGACTGCATATGCTGGTGTCACCTGTCTCCTCCCCACCCCTCAACCCATTTCTAGGCTGCTGTTGTGACCCCAGAGCCACAATCAGCACTGTTCTTTCTGTGCCTGCTGCAAGGACTGGGTGTTCTGATTTTGGACTCCGAGCTCCAACCTGCATCTTGTTCTCATAACGAATCACCTGTCTAGCTACACACCACTGCCACCTGTCATTGGGTCTAATTCTCTGCCTTGGATTCAGTTTGCTAACACCATTCTCTCTGCTTGCCTTGCTTCTCTGCTTCCCTGGTTAAGCAATTGTAAACTTCAGGGCTGGACTGAAACATTTCCAGCTGACTCTCTCCTTTTTCCCTGCTGTGCTCAAACAGCCATAAAAAATTCCAAATGAGGATTCTACACTTTCCTGCTTGAATTTCAAACAAAAAAATCTTGTGCAGACCTCTTGGAGCTTGCAATGTATGATATATCTGGAAAAAGGAGAAGTACTGATGTGCCTTCATCTAGTGAAAAGTTATCCAACCAATGCAAATGAAGGGGTGGAGATCTTCTCTCCTCCTCTCCAAGCCGACTCCAAGCACTGAGATGATTACTCCTTCCCAACATGCTGCAAAACTGGAGATGAGGTCTAGAAAGATGGGGGGCATGTGTGGGAGTCCTAGAGTTTAGATGCATAAGCAAAGAAAGAGTTGTTCTCTGTCTCTTTGGTTGGCTTCATTTGATGTTGTGGCAATCAGCTAAAGTGAAGGCAATATTTCATGTTCCTTCTAGTGATAGCTGGGAAAAACGATATTCGTCAGTTGCTAAAAATCTTGGGAGCAACATCCCAAAACTTTAACAGCAGTGACATATGGGAGAGCAGAACTAAACAAAGCACCCATCCTGCTCAACATCCCCTACTTTAGCCTTCTGCCCTCAAATGTGCTAGAAGATGCTGTCCTATCACCAGCATTGAAGTCAGAGTCAACCACCAGCCCAATCAGCTTCTGTTCATAGAATATTGGTGTGCCTTCTTTTTCTTTGCCCGAGGCAGCAAAATGTCTTAAGTTAGCCCACAGAAATGCACAAAAGATGATCTATCAGTTCCAACAAAAGCAAACACTCTGTTGTCCAAATGCATTTTTACAGGGAGCATTATAAAAGAGCATTTGGAGGAAACAAGAGTGTTCCATTTTACAGTACCCCAAACAGAGGTTTTAACAGAAACACACTGGGACTAATAGATCACATTTTGCACATTGAAAGCTTTCCTTCCCTTTGTTCTTCTGCTAGTGTTTGCCCTCCTTTCTTCCTTGAGTTCTGAAATGAGCCATTTAAATCAAGCCAAAGCCAGATGACATAGTGGCTAAGTAGGACTCAGTACAGAGGCTCCTTTAGCGAAAACAAGCACCATGAGGGTACATGTGAGTGTATTTGTGTTGGTGGAAAACGATGTCAAAAGTGCAATCCATGATGTCTTCAGGGTTGCATAAACAGAAGATCTGTTCCACTTTGCATTAGATAATTTTCCAGAATTCCACTAACTAAATGATACTAACTTGATAGCAGACATTGATATTGACAAGGATGAATGTTCCCACAACTGGACAGAAAATCCTCAGATGGGGACATGTTTGCTGAGGAGAGGAAGGAGGGGTGGTACATTCCTGACACTATGCATGTCCACATGTTGACCTGTTTTTCATGATCGCTTTAGCCACAGTGGGCTTCATTGCATCCTGGACAGTTTTTGAATATTGAAGCCACAGCTGTGGCTTGTCTGTTCATCTAAGGCTGGGTGGCAGGGGTTATGTGAGGGTTATTTAACCCTCAAACAACCCATATCACCTGAGTTCAGACAACATGACAAGCAATAGCTGCAACTTGAATATTGGTAATGTCTATGTACCAGCACAACAATCCACAGTCGGAAAGGATTGACAGATTGATAGCTTTTTCTCGATTCTGTGGGTGGTGGTGCATGGCTAGTCTTAGTTGGTGGAGTGATTTGTCTGGTTAATTCCAATAACAAATGAGACTCTGGCATGCAAACTAGTTATGCAATCCCCGAGCGGTCTACGTTCAAATTCTTACAGGGAAAAGTGGGGTTCAGCCACTCAAGATTGAGCAATAACATGTCTGTGATGCACTTAGATGTCTGGGGCTGCACGCGCACTACACTGACTGGCTCAGTGTGAGTCTACTCTAGGCCGACAGGTGCAGGTAACCAGTTGAACTCCATTCGTGATGGGGATCAAGGATTGCAATTATTTCCCATGAACGAGGAATTATCTGTAAGTGCAGGTCATAAGTTCGTGTAGATTAAGTGAGGAGGGGGGTGTTCAGGCCACACAGAAAAGTGTCTGCATTGGACAAGTGGGGGGACAGGATCAGGGCTCTGGGAGAAGGGTTTTAGAGGTACTGCAGGGACTGACAGGACTCCTACAGAGAGGGGCCAGGGATCAGGGAGGATGGGAGGAAGGAGCAGGCTGGGAACTCCAAGGAAAGGAAGTGGTGGGAAGGCGTTGAGGTGCATGTACACCAATGCTAGGAGCACGGGTAATAAGAAGAAAGAGCATGAAGCTCTCCTGGGAATATGACGATATGACCTGGCACGATAGACAGAAATATATAAAGGGGTAAAGTTCCATTAAAAAGGGGCAATTTTGAAAAAGACTTCCTTGAGTAGATTTTGCCATGCAGCTCATCATGTCTGCCATTCTAAACATATTCCAACAATCAGAATAATGCCAGGACACCTCGTTTTCCTACCCCTACCCCTACCCTGTGCAAAGCCCTAACCCTAATATAGGTCTAATGTTCCTTTGAAAATAGTGCAATTTTGGAAAATGCTTCCAGGAGTAGCATTCTCTGTGCAGCTCATCATTTCTGCCCATTCTAAACACATTCCAACCATCAGAATCATGCCAGGACACCTCATTTTCCTAACCTTAACCATACCCTGGTGCACACTACTAACCCTAATATAGGGGGAAAGTTCCATTAAATATGGGCTATTTTGAAAAAGCCTTCCTTGAGTGGCTTTTTCCATGCAGCTCATCATTTCTGCTCATTCTAAACACGTTCCAACCATCAGAATCATGCCAGGACACTCGTTTTACTAACCCTAACCCTACCCTGGTGCACACCCTTAACCCTAATATAGGTCTATAATTCCTTTGAAAATAGTGCAATTTTGAAAAATCCTTCCTGGAGGAGCATTTTGTGCATAGCTCATAATTTCTGCCCTTTCAAAACACATTCCAAAAATCAGAATCATGCCAGCACACCTCATTTTCCTAACCCTAACCCTAACCTGGTGCACATTAATCCTAATTCAGGCCTAAAGGTCCATTGAAAATGGTGCAATTTTGAAAAATCCTACTTTGAGTAGCTTATTCTGCACCACTCATCATTGTTGCCCATTCTAAACACATTACAACCCTAAGAATCAGGCCAGGACAGATTGTTTTCCTAACCCTAACCCTACCCTGTGCAAAACCCTAACCCTAATTCAGGTCTAAATTTCCATAGAAAGTAGTGCAATTTTGAATAATCCTTCCAGGAGTAGCACTTTCTGCACAGCTCATCATTTCTGTCCATTCTAAAAAGATTCCAAACATCAGAATCATTCCAGGACACCACATTTTCCTAACCCTAACCCTACATTGGTGCAGGCCCCTAACCCTAATATAGGTCTATAATTCCTGTGAAAATAGGGCAATTTTGAGAAATCCTTCCGGGAGTAGCATATTCTGAGCATCTCATAATTTCTGCCCATTCTAAACACATTCCAACCATCAGAATAATGCCAGGTCACATTGTTTTCCTAACCGAACCCTACCGTGGTGCAGACCCCTAACCCTAATATATGTCTATAATTCCTTTGAATATAGGGCAATTTTGAAAAATCCTTCCTGGAGTAGAATTTTCTGTGCAGCTCATCATTTCTGCCCATTCTAAACACATTCCAACCCTCAGATTCAGGACACAACACCCCATTTTCCTAACCCTAACCCTACCCTGGTGCAGACCCCTAGCCCTAATATAGGCCTAAAGTTCCTTTGAAAATAGTGCAATTTTGGAAAATCCTTCCAGGAGGAACATTTTCTGCACTGCTCATCATTTCTGCCAATTCTAAACACATTCCAACCATCTGAATTATGCCAGGACACCTCCTTTTCCTAACCTTAACCCTAACCTGGAGCACACTTCTAATCCTAATATAGGGGGAAAGTTCCCTTGGAAAGGGGCTATTTTGAAAAAGCCTTCCTTGAGCCGCTTTTTCCATGCAGCTCATAGTTTCTGCCCATTCCAAACACATTCCAACCATCAGAATCATGCCAGGACACCTCGTTTTCCCTACCCTAACCCTACCCTGTGCAGAGCCCTAACCCTAATTCAGGCCTACATTTCCAATGAAAATAGTGCAATTTTGAGAAATCCTTCCGAGAGGAGCATTTTGTGTGCAGCTCATCATTTCTGCCCATTCTAAACACATTCCAACCATCAGAATCATGCCAGGACACCTCATTTTCTTACCCTAACCCTACCCTGGTTCAGACCCCTAACCCTAATATAGGTCTATAATTACTTTGAAAATAGTGCAATTTTGAAAAATCCTTCTGGGAGTAGCATTTTCTGTGCAGCTCATAATTTCTGCCCATTCTAAACACATTCCAACCATCTGAATTATGCCAGAACACCTGGTTTTCCTAACCCTAACCCTACCCTGGTGCCCACCCCTAACCCTAGTATAGGTCTAAAGTTCCTTTCAAAATATTGCTATTTTGGAAAATCCTTCCGGGAGGAGCATTTTCTGTGCAGCTCATTAGTTCTGCCCATTCTAAACACATTCCAATCATCAGAATCATGCCAGGACACCTCTTTTTTCCAACCGTAACCCCGTTATTTTGAACCTTTTAGAGACCTAGGGCCCAACTGCAACCCAAGTTTATTGGGCACTCCTTATAAACCCACGTATTTATTGCAAATTGGCAACACTGCAATGCAACCTGAATACGGCCAGTCCAAGCTAAAAATATGTATCTTTGGCAGCGCCCTGACCTGTCATATGAAAACTTGGATGAGTCGCAGCTAATGTGTTGGGGCTTGTGACATCATTGCCTGGCCCCACTTCTCCTTTCTGAGCTTGGGCATGGCCTCTATGTGCAATGTTATCCAATCCTCGCCTGCTGGGGTGATTTGGCTGTGTGCGGACAGAGAGGGTTCTGAATGCCCTTGATTCGCCACCACTGCCTTAGAGTCTGGGGACTCCTATGACAGTGGACTTTGTCATCTTTTTTTCTTGCAGACTTTCTTTTGAACTTTATGTGATGGGGCTGAACTCCCTCCCGAAACTAGGTTCACCACCATGGAGTACCACGTATAGCTTATATAAAACTCAAAGTAAAATTTACAATAGGTGAGGAACCCCAGTGACATAGGAGACACCAGCAGCCCTTCTGAAATCCTATGCGTGTTTAGATAAGGAAAAGTCTCACAACTCCCATTGATGCTAACTGGGAATGCTGAGAATTATAGGTATTTTTCTGGCTAAATGTAGATAGGATTGTCCCCTAGAAGGTCAAAGGCTATATTCCTATATAAAGCAGCTTCCTGTGTTTTTAAAAACCCTGGACTTTCAGGGCCACGAGCTTAGTTGTTCCACTACGGAATAATTGAGCAGCATCAGTGCTCAGTACTGAGGTGTGAAACAAACTTCAGATTTGATCATCTAATTTCTGTATTCAATCACTTTTCCCATCCTGAGTAGAGTGGATGTAAAAAGTTAGGAAAACAAGGTCCTAGGAGCTGTCTAAAACTTGCTGTATTGGCTTGATCGTTCATCAGTAGCAAAGCTGTATGAACTTGACATGCATGGGACCGCATTCATCAATGACTGAGCCTTTCTGGGTGGAATAGGATGCTGCTATATTGATTCTATTTCAGCCTACCACTGAGCTTTAGCTGGAGTAAAATAGTTCAAGGTCTGTTATTGTTTTGCAGGCTCAATTTAAGCCTCACTTAGTAATTTTTCCAATGATGTTTTGGTTTTGGTCTTGTTGTGACAAATCAATGGTAAAGTGCATTACAATATTTTTTGCAGGGAAAACACAATAAGTTCCAATAATCCTTCCATTCTTCTGACAGTGTGGTGTCCCCACTAGAAGAAGACATCTTCTTCTAGTGGGGACATCTTCTTCTAGTGGGGAAGAAGAGCCAGAGTTCCAAAGCCAGCAAATGAGAGCACCCTGGCTCAGTTGTTGGCACCAGACCAGAAGTTCTTGGGCTCCTCAAGGGGAAGGGATTGCAGGTTGGTGGGAGAGAAGTCCTGTCCTTGCTGCCCCTGGGGCATCATTACGTCAAGCAGCAGGCCAGTAGGACTCCTGCGAGAAGGGGTATTGGTTTTCAAAGGGGGACTTCTCAGGAGAAAGTGGCACCTCATAAATAAGGCTTTGGTCAGAGAACTTGATGTGCTACAGCTGAGCCCTGGGCACAGCTTATAAGGCTCTGGCAGAAAAGCCGTTGGTGCCCACCTAACCCATGCTTGGACTAATGTTGTTATTGCAATTCTGGTAATGTCCACCTTTCCTCCTGGATGCCCCTTAGTGACTGAAGTGCCATGTCCTGACCCCTGGACCCTTGTTGGACTCTGCTGCTGGACTGTATAGCTGCATTTCAGCTTTGCCTGCTCTCTTGACCACTCCAGCCTTGGTCTATTTTCCACTGAAACGGAACTTGTGTGCTTGAACATTTCCCTGTCTTATTATCTTGCTTTTTTGTTAGTCCCTTTGCACTCTGAACAGGAAAAATTGATGCACAGCTTAGCCTGTTCATGGTTAGTTTCACCACTTGTCCCAGACTCTCTCCCCGTCAAAGCAGTCCAAACCGTTTATTCAGAAATAGCAAAAGCTTTATGCCACTTCCCTCCATCCTGCCTAGATCATCTGCATGAGTTGGCAAACCAGATGATTTGTCCCCCACACCCCTAACCTGTTTTAAAAGCTTTTTGTGGGTAACATAAGAGAGTCCAAGAGGGGGAAGGAATGAACAGATTTTTGTACTGTATACTTCCCTGTGAAACCTTCCTTTTTATCTCCATTTTATATAAATATGTTAAGAATTGTATAGGTTTACAATGATCATTCGTGCATACAAGAACCATTCCTGGCCTTTCTTGAAATAGAAATTGAGGTGTGTGGGGGGAGTTATGTCTACTAATAAAGCAAGTGAAATAAATTGGACTTTTTTATTAGACAATCACTTCAGCTTAATTGCAGGGCTCTACTTTCAATTTTTCAGCAGGTGATAGATCTGCTGCATGGAGAACTCTTCTAATTGAAGGGAATGTAGTCATTTTTGCTCTTCCATTAAGTCCATGTTTTTAACTAAAAATAAACAAGCAGAATGCCAACAAAAGTGTGTGTGAAGATAAAAGAATGAATTGGGTCTCTCTTGCACCCCCACCTCTGAGTTGAAGATACCATTTTTTAATGCTGAGTCACAACGGAAATGAATGGTTCTTTGAGTTAAATAAGGAAAAGGGCAACTTTGGGAGGCGTGCAAAATATTAAGTACACATCCATTGCAGGCTACGGAGCTGCTTCCTCATCCATCAATGTATTTGCATATAAATAGCCATTTTCAAAGGGACCAGGAAGTGGGAAGGAGAAGCCTGTGCAACAGGGAATGCAGACAGGGTGAGTTCAGGGTAGTGATGAACACATTTGCCAATCTCAGTCTTGGCAAGATTAGTGGATTTTAGAAGTCAGCTTCCTTTCATCCTATCAGATAAACCAAAATGCATTTTGTGTGTTTTGGAAATTTGCACATTTTCTTCTTCTTCTTCTTCTTCTTTTTTGCAGTGTGTGAATGTGGCTGAACACTTATTTGCTGGGTCTGAACCAGTGGTGCACTTCTTTGCTAGACTTCTGCCTCCAGATGGTGTTCAGGTCTGTGTTTCACTGCAGGATGTGTGAACTTCGTGAACATATAAAAAGATGGCAACCAGAAGTTGAAGTGCATCACTGGTTCAGACCATAAAGACATGCTGTGTATTAAATTGGAGCAACAAGATGGAGTGCTCACCATACTGGAAGTAGTGAACTGGTCTAGGACCTTGAGCTACCTGCATATATTAGGCTTTTTGTATAATCTCGAGTGCATCCCTGAATCCTTGGTGAAATCATGGGAATTTCTGGGACATAATCTGATCCTGTAAGTTGAACAGGATCATTTCTGCCTATGTTGACAGACATCTCTGGCTGCACTGGCAGCAAGTACATCCCAGAGCAGGTGGCTGTAAGGGCCCACCTGTTGGACCTCTGCTTGCAGCTGAAGCCCCTTTGAGGGTGCTGTTACCCACAGAGGCCCATTTGCCAGGCACACATGAAAGGGTTTCTCCTGCATTTCTCCCAAACTACAGAATGTTTCTCCTTAAGGATAACTAATGCCTTGGTGGAGCAGGTGGATTGGGAATACTTTCTGGACTGGTGTGTGCCACTGGGGTTGTGGAGATCAGCCAGAAGCCACAGGAGGTGCTGTGAGGGGCTGATCGGCTCTGCCTAGTTTTGCCATGGTAGGATGGGCCTTCCTGATCACATTCCTGATCCTACTCCTTTCCCTGCCTCCAGTCCCACAGCACTTTCATCTGTGTTCCTGCCTGCTCCTGCGTCCACCTTTGCCTCTGGTCCTACCACCCCATTGCCTGCTATCTGCTTCTTGCCTTTACAGACCTTGCCTTCCCCTCTAGTGCTGACCTGCCTTGCCAGTATCAGACTTTCAGTCGCTCTCAACTGCACTGCCATCCCTTGCCTGTAGTGACCCTTGCTTGCACCTGACTTCACCTTTGCCTTAAGCCTGACTGCTTCACACCAGGACCTCCATCTGCCTCCTTCACCAATGGTTCTTGGTGCTTCACTTGTAGACCCCTGCTGCTAACATCCTGGAAGTGACCCTTGGCTTTCCAAAAGTGTGTGATGACACACTTTCTACTTTATCCTTTAAGAATGTGTGATTCAATGCATTAATGTTTATAGCATTTGTAATATTCTTGTTTTTATTGTTCTATTGTGTTCAATAGCTGTGCACCACTTTGATGTTCTCCTTGCAGTTCGAAAGTATGCAAATGCAAGTAGATAAAAAGGTACCACTTCAGTGGGAAGGTAACAGCGTTCAGTGCACCTCAGTGTTACCTAGCAGATAAGGAGGTACAAATGCTAACAAACAGACCATCAGATTTTTCTAAAAAGCAAGACAAGCTTCATCCTGTGAGGAAAGGCAGCAAGAGAGTGTGTGCAGTTCTAAACAACCTAAAGGGGAGAAACAGTTTCTTTAGTCCAAAATATGAAAATCAGCCTCTGGAGCATATTCTGAAAGGAAATCCATTCGTGTACAAGCTTGTTGTGTTATCTTTTGCTTAGTTAGAGTGACAGCCTAAGAAACAAGCCAAATGATGGTCCCAGGCCCTGCTAGGACCAAACCCTTGTGGCAGGAATGCCTGCCTTCATCTAGCCCCAGTTTTAATACAAAGCCCTACTGAATCAAGAAAATGTTTTCTTAATTCTGCAAGTTTTCATTACATTGCATTTATATCCTAGCTTTTTTCCTCTTGTGAAGAACCCATGGATGCTGGCATAGCTTCATTTTATCCTCACAACAATGGCCCTATGAGAGCGAATGACTGGTTCAAAGTCACCCAGTGAGCTTCATGACTGAGTGGGGACAAGAGCCCAGATCTCCTGGGTTCCCAGTCCAGCTCTCCAACCACCACAACCTACCAGTTCTCAAGCTGCAGGTAATGAGGAAAAAAAAAATCAAAAATCAAATAATTATAACCATAAGGAAGGAGTTGAAGGGATTGCCAGGAGTGTGTATCCTGCCCTGTCTCCTGGGAACCTAGTCTAATAGCTGCAAATGTTGTTTCTTACCTGCACTGTTGCACAGCGCGCAAACTGCAGGCATGCTGGACAATCTAGGATCGTGGAATGCCATGAGCTTCTGTCCAAGCCTTTCCAATGGAAATCCAATGTAGGTGAGTATGAGCAGGACCATACCCAAGAAGTGGCCCTAGTATCTCAGCAGCACAAGAAAGCTGTGCTTTGGTGGTGGGGCTGGTGCTTGAGGCAGGGATGGTGGCAGAGTGGCAGGCAATTCTTGCAGCAGACCCCCTCCTGGTGGGACAGTGCTGCCACCAGGGGATCCTGGCGACTCCTGTGTCGCCATGGTGGTGAACCTAGTTGGTGGATGGAGTTCAGGACCATGGACAGTGCCTATAAAGCTCAAAAGAGAGGTTGCGATGCATGACAAGCACTAGCGGGATAGAAACACCAGATTGTTGTGCAAGGGTTCTGTTGTGTGAAAGACCCTGTGAGGCTGCCAAGAACCAGTGGCATGCAAGGTGCTGGGGACGGGTGCAGCAATGTTGGAAAGGAGTGCATGGCTTTCACCAAAGGAAGGTGTGGCTGCAAGGTAGACACGGCTGCATGCTGTCTGGAGTGAGCAAACACATTTTGGAAAAAGCACACTAGCCGAGTTCAGTCAACAGTGGAGTTTTGCATACGAAATTTTGTGTTTGAGTCTGGAATCCTGAAATTGGGATAGCTATTAGAGCTCTACGTTGAACTTATTTCATTATCATTTATCAGTCAACCAGCAGATGTTGTGGGATGGTTTACAACCATATTGCTTCCCCCAGAACAATAAAAGGACAACCACAACAATTGGTTAAATGTATATTTTAAGAGATTTAAAATTAAAGAGCTAGCAGCAGAGTTAATAATCAAAGCAACAAATGGAAAAATGAAATATCTTTTGGAAGAGGAGGGGCTGAATACAGCATTGAAATTTGCTCATGAATTGACACAATGAAGATGCCAGGTGGATCATCTGGGAAGAGTGTTCCACCAGCAGGCATCCCCTACAGAGAAGCTGGCTTCCATGGTTGCTGTCTGTCCCAGCAAAGGGATTCTGAAGATCAGCTTGGCTGTCTAGCAGGAATCAGGTAAGCAGGGGTCAGCAACATGCTGAACACCCTAGGGATGCTTCAGGCTATTCTGGGCAAATTGCAAAGGGGTACAGGATACAGTGTAAACATATTCTTGTCCTGTGCATCCCACACCCCACTGTCTGCTGCATGAGTTCCTTGGTGAACACGGTATCGGAAGGACTGTGCTAGCTCCGATGTCATCCAGCATTTTGTTCCTGCTTCGGCTAACCAACGCCAATGGGATGATTAGATTAGCTTGAACTTCAAAGCTAGTTTATACACTTTCTACAGCATGACTTGATGATAATTTTCTACTGCCCCATAAATTTTAGGCTACTAGTCTTAACTTATAACATTCCTATGAGAATACAACATACAGAAAGGGCTTAACTTACATAACTTAGTATAACTTCCAGTTCCAATTAAATTTTTTAGAATTGTCTCCGAGGAAACAATGCCTTACTCATAATGCACTAACTAATCTCAAAGAAACATCTTTTCCTTGCCAGCTGCTGCATATCAGGTTTTTGATGTCGGAGTCTGTTTGTCCATTAATTGTTAAGAAAACTTTGAGCTTGAATAACACAATTCCCTACCTGTTCCTTGCTCAATTTTTCTTTGCTTACCATCTTGTTTGCTTCCTTACCAGTTTGCTTTCTTATGTTACCCACAATTCATTCCAGAGCTCCTTATATCTTTGTGTCTCTTACCTTTCATACAATTTTACTTATTTATGCCTTCACATTGTTAATCATTTCTTACTGAGCACTTTCCTTCTTACTGAGCGTTGCTCTTTGATATTTCATAACAAGAGGTAGGCAAGTTAACAAGTTCACAATGGCCTTGACAGCAATTCCAATCAAGCTATTCTTCTAAAATCTGTGACAAATGCCTGCCTGTCAAGCAGAACAAGTAAGATCAAGTCCACACAGGCCTAGAGCATACCCCCTTTTCGTAAACTGCATTATCCCTGCAAGAGCAATAGTGCACAGCCTTTTTCAAATATAGCAAATGGCAACCTAAAAAATAAATTAAAAAAAAGATCTGTACCTACCTTCTCCCCCAAAAGCATGGTGCTCAAGGGGACAATTTAAGACACCTGATCCTTGACCCCCACATCTGGCAGTGCGATCCTGCAGATGTCTCATTCTTTGCACGACTGTGGTTGTATTCCAGAGGGAAGGCAGGCCGTCCTGCCCTCTGCTCTTATTCAGCTGCAGCATTATAGATGGCCAAGGAGTGGTGCTGCAAAGCTCAGCCAGCTGGGAAATTCCCTGCTAGGGAGGCTGGGAAGGCTTGCTTGTCCTCTGGTGGCTTTCCATTGGCAGGCAAAGACTGCTTTGTTCAACTGGTCCTTTAGTGTGAAAGTGTGGCCATTGATTTAATTCCATTACTGTTACATTTTACTGGATTTGCTTATTATTTTTTATGGTTCATTGCAAGGTGCATAGATATGTCAGATACTGATAAAAGAGATTGGCTATCTAGCCAATAAATAAATAAGAGAAGTCAGTGGGCTTCCAACAGCTGCTGATTTCAACATGAGTCCTTAGTCTGAGTAATGAGTTCCTGAAGTACAAAATTAGCCAGTCTCCAAGTCCTTCCTTCTCTCTAGGCCACTCACTGCCAAATCGGCAGAAATTTACCTAAACCAAATATGTGGTACTTTTCCATAAGCTCAAAACAGCTTTCAGTCCTGTACTTTAAAAAAAAAAAAAAGTTATTGAAAGAAGAGGGGGAAATGGGCCCCAGTTGAAATCACAAGTACTAATCAAAAATTCCAGGGACAGGAGAATTATTTTAGTCCTGGGGTCCAATCTGTGTTATTAACCACAGAGAAGGGAGTTGCTGCACTGATCAGGCCACCTAGAAAGGAGCCTTAATGCTCATTCAGAGACCTCTGTTTCCATTTTGGTATCAGCCAAGGTGGCAATTTTATGCTTGGATCTGACTACACTATGCTTTTCTCCTCTAGCAATGATTCACTGTCCTTTTTGCTCCTTTCTGAATATTTAAATGGTGTCTTTAAGTTCTTTTTCCTTTCCAACTGCTGAGCTAAATCAAATGTCTTTTGCTTTCTAGTCATGATCTTTTGAGTAACTCACCTCTAATTTTCATCACAGTTGTTGCCATCCTGCTAAAAGTTTGGACAAAGGCAACTGGACTCTCCAGTTTTCCAGCCTCAAATATAGGAAATGCATTTACCCAGTTCAGAAGTTATTCATTTACAGAAGATTCCTTCCTTCCTTCCTTCCTATTTATAACCCATTTTTTTCTCCAAGGAACTCAAGACACATGTTTTCCACCACCTGCCCATTTTTATCCTCATAACAAACCAGCAAGTAGGTTCGGCTGAGTCAGAGACTGGCCCAAAGTCCCCCAGAGAGCTGTGCAATTGGGTGGAGGCTGAACTCTGACCTCCTGAGTCCCAGTCCAGCACCCCAGCGACCACTCCACCCTCTCAGTCTCTGCTGGTGGCCCTGCCCCAACCCCCTTATATGCACCCCAAATAGCTGCAGAGAAACTCCTAGGCATGAGCACAGCCTACACGTGGGTGTTGCACACAAGCAAGAACCAGCATAGTTAGTCAGGTGCAGAAGCATCAGCAGTGCGAGCTTTGGTTGTGGTGGGTGGGTGCCTGGCTGGCTGAGGGGTTTCTTCAGTGGAGGGGAAAGGGGGTGGGGGGACATGGGCTGATGTGTAGAGGACTCTGGCACAGCCAAAGAGGTGGCAAAGATCCATCACCAGGAATAGGAAAAAGCCCAGTGGAGTCTCACAGACCATGCTGAGAGATTGAATTTTTGTCCTGTTTTTATTGTAAGACCATCCTGACAGTATACAAAAATCTTAAATAAATTTTGGTAGTCGGATGGTATACAGAAATCTTAAATAAACTAATACATACATACATACATACATACATACATATATACATACATACATAAGATGCATGCCCATTTATTACTGCCCTGGGAGTGCTTGCCCCAAGTCTCGAAGGACAAAAGAGAAGGCGAGGGAGAGAGTAACATTTCTATAGCAGCGGTAGCAGCCTGTTTTGCAGGAAGGCCGTGCTGGAGTGACAACTGTCCCTATGACCAAACCCAGATGCAGCAGAACAACCCCCTGCTGACCTGTGGAGTTCCACCTGTGCTTCCTAGAAGGGGGCACTGTGAGTGTGGGGTCAAACACACTGCCTTGGCTTGTTCTGCAGATGGGGAGGGTAGGTTGATTCCAGCTTCCTTCCTCGTTCAAGGGGGATCTGGATTGCTACTCCCTGTGCATTGTTCCAGTGCAAAGTCTGTGGGCCCAAGTGGTATAGAGCCAGTGGAAGAAAGTTTCCAATGAATGAATAATGGAACAGTGTGGTGTAGTGGTCAGAATGCTGGCCTGGGACTCAGGAGACCCGGGTTCTAGTCCCCCCTCAGCCACAAAGGGTGCTGTGAGACTCTGGGCCAGGCACAGACCCTCAGCCTAATCTACCTCACAGGGTTGTTGTGGGGATAAAATGGAGAGGAGCAGGACGATGAAAGCTGCCTTGGATTCCTTGTGTGCCAGTGTAATAAATGTAATAAATAAAACACAAATGAAATGATGGGGTATAAATAAACCACAACTACATGGAAACAGAAGCCATGTGTGTCCCAGACAGGTAGCAGTGATTATTCTTCCGAAGGAAAGCAGTGCAGGCAAAAACATGCAGTGACTTTGATTGCTCCTGTTAGAGAGAAACATTTTAGTGCACCTTCCAGATCTCCTTCGTATCACATTGTCTTTCTTTTGCCGCTTCCCTTCCATTTCGATGCCTTATCAGGAGTATCTCAACCTGTTGCCAGGCGTTTACTGTCCTTTGGTAGGTATTGCTGCACTCTGGGCTTTCTGGACCAAGGCCAGGATCGTGCCACCCTTTTCTCCCCAAGACAGCAGCACAATCACCATTCCCCTTCTCTGTCCCTCTTTTACTATTTTTTAAAAAGTTATTAGGAGACAAAAAGCAATAAACCTTAACAGACGAAAGCCTTTTGTAGCATACCTCATCAGTCCTTGTGTGTTTCAAGGAAAGGGGAAAAGCAGGAGAAAGGAAAACAAAATTACACCCCCAA
>JAIXND010000754.1:68586246-68598999 GCA_023646645.1 Varanus salvator macromaculatus | reverse complement strand
TGGTTTTGATCACAGGTGAGCACATGAGAGCATTTTGCCAACAGGTATACAAATCCCTTCCAGAAATCATAAGGACTAGCATCTTATTTTTTAAATGTGCATGCATACATATTTAGAATTCTGTGGGTTCCGACTGTTTATATACTGAGGAGGGCTCCATACCTCTGGAATTGGCTTCCGTCATGGGTTCATCCAGCATCTCCTTTGTCTTCAGGAAATCTCTAAAGACCAGCCAGCTTTCACAGCCTTTCCATAAGTCTGGAATATTGGTTTTTATTGGTATAGTTCTACTTATTGATTTGAATCAGAGGTCTCTTTTATGGATTTCATTGAATGTCTTTGTGTGATTTTTCTCATATCCACTTCATTGGCTTCTGTCTTATATATTACCTCATCTGCATCTGAGAGCTTCATGTATTTTTGTTCCAATATTTTGAAAAACTGTATAGCACCTTTCAGCCAACATAATTCAGAGGGATGTCCAACAGGTATAAATAACATTATAACCTGGTGCCCAGCAGATATGTTGATTTCAACTTCCATCCTCTCTATCCAGCATGGCCAATGGATGATAGGAACTGTATTCCAGCACTTCTAGAGATAAGGGAAGACTGTCATAAAATTTTAAAATGTACAAAAAAACCAAAAACCCTATAACATTACCAGCAGTTAAGAACATATAGATGGCAAAACCATTTTTCTGCCAGCCATGGCACTGAAGAAGGATGCAAACTGAGGATTTGTGTGTGTGTGTGGGGGGGTTCACACTACATAAATATGGTTAATCTGCTTTTAATTCTGGGGAATTAATTTAGCTTGGCCACAGGGGAAGGTTGGACAGAGCGGTTCAGGTGCTGGTAACCTCCAGACCAGATGGCTGCAACATGCTCTGTGTAAACTGCTCTCAAGTTGGCCGGATGCACAGCCGGTGCAGAATGCAGCCACTCGGCTGCAGGCAAGCCTCCTTTGCTGAGGGAACCAAGATGGCTGCCGGTCCACCACCAGGCCATGCTTAAGGTTCCGCGCCCGATGCACAAAGTCCTCTGCACCTTCTATGCCTTTGCATTGTCCATTTGGAGCTGGCCCAGAGTGAATTCTTCAGTGCTTGCTCTCCGTCCCTGCAGAACTCCCTGCCTTTTGCTGTAAGGCAGGCCTGGATGCTGCTGTGGTTTTGGCGCCTGCTCAAGGCAGGTTAATCTTTCTGATTTCAACAAGCCTCCCCCAGTTGAGGAGCCACATTTTGTAGACATTGTCAGGTTTAACATATTTGAAATCTGTATATCACGTCTTTCGTATTGTGCACCACTACTGTGTAGAGTGGGATAGAACTCCTGTCAACGAACCAGGGTTCAACCCTATTATGATGGTCAGAACCCCCTGAACTTGGAGGATTGTGCTCATCCTAGCAGAGGTGACAGCATCAGCATCATCATGCTTATTTCAGAAGGTGAGGAAATGAGGCAGGAGAGCCCCAAGATTATTCATATCCTGGCTGTTTCACCCCTGTCTTCTCCCATTCCTCTGAAATAGCCCCTTCGACTCCACATGGAAGTCGCATTTCTGACCATGGTTCTCTGGGTGCCAGCTGGCAGCCAGACAGATCCAAGCTCTCATCTCCCGGTCCATGCTCAGACATCTCTTTTGGCCCCCTCAGATGCTGTTTAAGGGTAGATCCTGCATAAAATATCGTAATTGGCCAAAATCAAACCTTGGATAATATTGGAAGTCCCTCTGACCTAAAATAGGCTGGTATGTTCTGTGCTAATTTGGGTGACATTGGGCCAGTCTCAAACTGTCAGCTCAATCTACCTCACAGGGTTCTCATGGGGATAAGATGGACAGCAGCAGCAGGAGAGTGATGTTAAGTTGCTTTGTGTTCATTGGAAAAAAGCAGGATATAAATCTAATAAATAAATTGTAAATAGAGGAACCAGATTGCTGAAAGAAGGATGGAGCGCTATCCACCAAAGAGACTTTGTATAAAAAGGTTTGTCTTCTTTCTCTTCAGTTGAGTTTCCACCCAACAGTGGGACAGAACCTTCCATCAACAAGGCATCTACAGAGCAAGGGGGGGGGGGGGGGGGGGGGGGGAGAGAGAGCGCGAGAGAGAGAGAGTGCGAGAGAGCGAGAGAGAGAGAGAGAGAGAGAGAGAGAGACTTAATCTCTCACAGATTGATCAGCCAGAAGAAGCCCTCATTCTTTCCTCTGGTCGCCGCCTGACAACACACCATGGTATATGAAGAAGTGCACCAGACTTAAGACTCTGTCTGGGCAGTATAGAGGAGGAAATATCACCTATTATTCTTCAGCTCTCTTCTTGTCAAAATCGTGGAAACATCGTCCCACAGAGTGCTGAGGAATTATGGCAGGCTTGTTGACTAAGCCTGCCTTTCCAGAGTGCTTGTCAAGGGTATTTCCCTGGCTGCCTCTGTGTGACCATTCCTGTACTTGTGCATTTTTCAGGAAATGGAGCTAAATGGCTGCTGATTCTCAGTTACGGGAGAAGAGACAAAGAAGGCCCCTGCTTAGTGTCAGCCTATGGATATGAAGTGGGCCAATTAAGAGGAACCTGAAGCAAAAGAGTGCACTGTGTTCATTTTCACTGCTCTTCTCTAGGATATCCTTGGCCATTCCCACTCCTTTTTGTGGTCATTGAGAATAGGCAGTCCTCATGTCTCTATCCTTCTTTATTTATTTCCCATTGAAGTTGGCCTTCTTGCTTTTTTCCTCACATTTCTAAAGACCTTTGCATCTCCCCAAGCCCACACTGATTACCCAGTGAAAAAAATGAAATCAGATTAGTCTAGCAGGATTTGTTCTTGAGAAATCCATTTTGCCTTCTAGTAATCACTGCATCATTTTCAAGATGTTTGCAGACTGACTGCTTTATAATCTGCTCCAGAATTTTCCCAGGGATTGATGTCAGACTGATTAGTCTATAGTTCCCAGGTTCTTTTTCTTTTCTCAAAGATAAGAACATTAGCTCTTCTTCAGTCATCAGGAACTCCATGATTTCTCAAAGATGATAGCCAGTGGTTCTGAGAATTCTTCCGCCAGCTCATTTATGACTCTAGGATGGAGTTCATCAGTTCCTGGAGATCTCATTCAACCCAGTTAGATGATCCTTGACCATTTGCCTATCAGTCTTGAGCTGCCAAGCTGGCCCTTCAGCTTGCACTTCCCCTTCATCAGGAAGGTCATAGATCTTTTGCAAGGAGACTGAGCCAAAGTAGGTATTGAGCACCTCCGCCTTCTCTTTGTCATCTGTTATCATCTTGCCATCCACATTAAGTAGTAGAACCTCCATTGCTTTCCTCTCTCTTTTACTTTGAACATACCTGAAGAAACCGCTTCATTTAGAGGAGGAAAACAAAAGATGCTGTTGCAGCATGATAGAAGGCAGCATTGTTTGTTGCCCCTGGAAGGGGGAAGCCAGGCTCTTTCCATTCTGTTTCTGCAAGAAGCGATTTTCTTGCCACCTCCAAAGTTGGCCCTGAACAGGTATTTATTTTAAAAATCACAACATGTCTTCCCAGCAAAATGTTTGGTGAACAGGCAGAGAACATTGGCTCTCAGCCAGCAGGACCTTCACTTGCTTGGTGGCAGCCCCTTCCCGGCCAGATGAGGGAGAACAAGGCCAACACCGCCATCTACAGCCACACAACCTGCGCTTGCCATGCACTCGTCCCAGATAAACTGGGAGAGGACTGCAGCCATTTGCTTCCCGAGCAGGGAGAGAAGAGCCTTTGCAAACACAGAGGCATGGCTGTTGGCCAACAGAACCTTCCTGAGAGGTGAGGCAAGAGACTTTGCAAGACCAGGGCGGGGAAAGCCGTGTGTGGAGCATCAACGGAAGAAACATGCATACGCACGTGCACACACCTCAGGCAGCGGCTGAGACTCCATCTTTCCACCTTGCACCCTGATAATTTCTCTGAAAATTCCTACCTTTTCTGCACAAAGCTTACATGTGATTTCTTTTTGGGTCTCCTCTGCATGAATGGACAAAAAATAAAAAATATCAGCATATGATTAATAAGTAGTGTGTGAGTTACATTAAGTGCTGAGAGAGAAAGAGCGCATGGCCTGAAGCCACTTGAAGGCCAGTCTCTGCTCTAGACGGCATTCAGTCCCACCAGCCTTCCAGCTATTGTACTCACATGTATTTCTCAGTTTGCTCTAGCTAGCGGTTCATCCTCCCCAGCTTGCAGTGATCTTGCCTGGGGCAAATGTTGCCACTCCCAGAAGTTCAGCACAAGCACAACCCCATGCATGCTTGGATGGGGAGGGGGGATCCCACCACTCCCTGCCTCCCCCAGTCAGCCCCATCAGCTGACTTGGCTCTCCATAACAAAAGGGGTCTTCCTGGCCATCTCCTCTGTGGCAGCTGCTCACAAGCCTCTGAGTGTGGACGCTTGCACATATCCCGTGTGAGGCAGGCGGCGTGGCAGTGACTGCTGCACCTTCAGCCTTGCACGCTGCCTGGACAGCCACTCTTGGCCATTGATATTGGCACCAGAGAGGAGAGACGGAGACTGGAGTGCCCATCCATGGGGCAATCCGCACGGTCCCTTCTGTGCCAGCTGTGAGGGGCTGGGGGAAGGCTCAGCCTTTGGAGTCCGATCACCGGGTTCAGAGGACCCCAGCACCTGGACTGCAGAAGTTCCGATGGTCAGGGGGCCATTGGACTGTGCTCTTGGCAAAGCAATACTCCGCTTTTGCTCTTCTCCTTCATTTGAATATGGGGATCATAGCACTGATCTATGTTCTAGTGCTCTGGTAATGGACGATGTAAATAAAGTGAATTGAATATTAGGAGAATAAACCTCTACGCAGTGCAGTGGGAGGAAGCTTCCTTGGGCACTATGGATGAGCCAACCAGGTAAATAAATCATTAAAAGCAGAAAAAATGGGGTTTTTAAGACTGCAGGTGGTGTTCACACAGTGTTTCATGTGTCAATGGATGGGAGAGGTTTGGATTGTGTGATGTGCGTATGTACATGTATGCCTTTGTCTCCATATTATTCATACAGATACCTTTTCACATTAGACCACCAAAGAGCTATTATTATTATTGATATTATTATTGATCTATCACATTTATAGCTGGCCTTCTTTCCTCCTGCAAGGAGCCCAAGTTTCCTGTCTGCTCCATTTTATCCTATCCGGTGAGGTATGTTAAGCTGAGATTTCATAGTCCAAGTCACCCAGTGAGCTTCATGGATGAGCGGGGACTAGGACATGGCTCTCCCAGGTTCCCAGTCCAACACTGTAACCACTATACCACACTGGTTTTAGGACAAAACACAGTTGGTATTGCTTATGTTTGGTAGAATTGCACAAAACATTTGTGCTTTCTTTGGCGGTCTGTGACCAAACATCTGAAGCCTGTATAGATAGATTCACTGCTGGGCCTTTTTGGAAATGATGCATTTCCACCAGTTTATCCCAAATTGTCCATTATTTGCCCCAGAACAGACTGCTGCACAATGCGGAGTTGGAATGATCATGGCCTTTGGTCTTGGCAAGAAACTTGCCGGCTCACTGGCACTGATGCTGAGTGTCTTTCTTAAAGCAATTTGATAGCTGTCACCTTAGTGCCTGGGCAACTGCACTCTCACTACTGTGACAGATGAAGCTGTAAATGCAGCTGCCAGGAAATTTTGAAATTCATTTTAAGCAAATGAACACTTGTGCCAGTGTATTTGATCTCTCTCCAAGAGACAGAGGGAAAAAAATAATAAAAACTGCAGACCGGTAAAATACTTCTGAGATTCCTGAACAAATCCTTGAACTTTAAAGTTGTGTCTTGGATTGTGTGGTACCATTTTGCATTACACAACATGAAGTTATATTCTTTTTGGTGTCAGGTGAAAACCCTTTTATTTTCCCATCATTTTAACGTTTAATTGATTTTAACTGGGTTTTATTATCTCAAAGTGTTGGATGCTGTGCTGTTTTGTTTTATTCCATTCATTTTTTATTGTAAGCTGTCCTGTGATGCTAGTAGTGGATGGGCTAGAAAAGCTTTCAAGAAAGAAAGAAAGAATGAATGAATGAAAGAAAGAAAGAGAGAGAGAGAGAGAGAGAGAGGGAGAGAGAGAGAGCAGCCTGCTTGTGAGATGGGCTCCCAAGTGGCATCTACAGCAGGACTTTGGCTCAAGCATCCCCTCCTGCAGGGCCTTCTAACACTGCGCTGCTGAAGCACTTTCTTTGGGTATGGAGGGGCTGGGCAAAGCACCCTTTGCTGGCCCCCTTTTGTGCTTTCTCCGTATGAGCTTGGCAAGGGCAGCAAAATTCTAAATGTACTTTGGAGTGAGCTTTTATTTGCCTCTGATGCCCTGGCACACCCAACATGGTGTCATTCCAGAGCATTATGAGCAATTAAAATAGGGGGATGTGCAGAACCTTGGACAGGTGTCAGTGGTGGACCCTACATGGGTCCCAGAGCACCTGCCTCTGCCACAAGGTTCCGGGTCCTGGAGCCAGAGCTGTGGAGATGCCCATTCCTTGCCTAGCCTCAGAGCCACACTGAGGGATCGGAGGCTGCAGGTGAAGGCCTCTGCCTCATGCTTAGGCCTGGCTTGGGGCACTCATCCAAAGGCTGGTTGCCACCAGTACAGCATGTGGTGAAGGCTGTGGATCTCTGGACTGAACAACTTCGGTGGGCCCAGATGCATCTTGTCTGCAGGTCACAAGGACAATGATGCAACCCAATCAAAGCCAGAAAGAAGCCAGTACCTGACGTGCGCAGAAGCGAAAGGAAAGTCCTGTGCAGCACAGCACGTACAGCCAGCATGGATCATGAGGAATATGAGTCAAAGCAAACTGGAAATGATAAAGCAAGAAACAGAATGCTTAAAGTCATGGTACATGGTGTGAGTAACTAAAGTGGGACATTTTCACCAGGCAAATTGCTTTGCTTTGGAAATGATAAACTCAGAAGAAATGGAGGGAAATGTTAGATGGAGAATTTAAGCAAGGTGAAGGAAGAAGCTGATAATTCAGAAGAGAGTTTTGAAAGTATTTTTTGATAAGGAATGGTCAAAGCAAACTGATTCCTAGTCTGGTCCACAGTTCTTATTTTCGCATTAATTTTTGTGCCCTACATTCATTTCTGGAAGGAAAAGAGTGATTACATTGCTTTGCAACATGATTAAGGCTCCCACCCTAAATGCATTTACTCAAGTATCAGCCCCATTGAACTCAGCAGGGCTTTCTTCCAGGTAAAAATCCATAGAATTTCCCTGTAATTTTGTTACACTTGATAAGTCACTTGTAGGTAGTGCAGTGCATGTGTTTCCCCTGTATGCATACCAGTCACTTGAAACACCAAAGGAATGATTTGCATGTGGGAATGGGCTTTTACAGGTCAAACACTGCAGATAAAGCATTGCTATTCTATTCCTCCTGGTGCTTGTTAATGATGCCGGCTCACCTATTCGACTGCCAGTCATCAAGGCTGCTGTAGCAACCTGTGGTGAAATGATGGGCACAGAGATGTTGGTATGGAGATTCAGGGTTTGTTTGTGGAGGGCCCATTGCCGATCGCTCCCATTCTACCACTTGCATCTGCTGTTGCTAAGCTGCCACTAAAATTGATGAGGCCAAGTTTTGCAGCTTATTTACCTGCCATTAAGGTGAGAATAAGCATCCTCCCAAGGCCACTAAACCTTCAAGATTGGAGCCAGATGTTCAAATAACAACGAGGTATAACATTCTTAAGGTGCGAAGGCTCTGCTCTGCTCTTTCTGGAACTAGCTGCCAGCTTTCACAACTCCACAAGCGATAAAACATGTCACTTTTAAATACATCTCTAAGTGCAATATTTCAAGCTAACCTTAAGCAAATGAGACACTTTTATGACTGTTTTTAACCCAAAGGAATATGCATAGCATGAAAATGCATATCTTACAAGTTGTCCTGAAAGCATCATTTCAGATAACACGAAGTACCTTTTTTCAGCTTAAGCTGATTTGCCAACTGTGACCCTATGTGGACAGACAGAGCCTGGCAAGAGTGATTTATGCTCCGGTAACCTCTTGTCTGGATTACTGTAATGTGTGCTATGTAGGGCTGCCTTTGAAAATGCTCCAGAAACTTCAACTGATCCAAAATAGGGCAGGTTGGCTGTTAACGGGGACGACCCATGAGATCATATTATGCTAGTCCTTTCTTAGCTGCACTGGTTGCCAGTTGAAGTCTGGGCCCAGTTCAGAGTGCTAATGTTAACATTCAAAGCCTTAAATGGCCAAAGGAACACCTTGTCCTGTTTGTTCCTACCCAGACTCTAAGATCATCCTTTGAGATCTTTCTCAGGGAACCCCACTACCAAAATTTATAAGGTGACCAGGAGAAGGGCCTTTTCAGTAGTGGCACCCCATATTTGGAACATGCTCCCCAAAGTGGTATGCCTGGCACCATCTCTATTTTCCTTACTGATCCAGGTGAAAACCTGTTTTATTTTTCAGATATTTTAATAGATAATTGTTAGTTTTAATATTGTTCTTATCATTACTGCTGCTGTGCCATGTGTTAATTTGATCACAGTTGCTGTGGGTTGCTGTTGTTGTATTGTTTTAATTTTTTTATTGAGTGATTTTAATACTTGTTTATGTGCTTTTTAACTTTGTAAACTGCCCAGAGAGCTGTTGGGCTATGGGGCAGTATAGAAACAAAACAAACAAACAAACGAGTCTGGCTAGATCAGACCAGATGTTCTCCTAGCCCTGCATCCGCAGTAGCCAACCTGTTCAAGCCTGGCTCCACATTTGGGGAGGACCTGAGCCAGCTGCCATCGGGGGGCACAAGACTCAGTGCCTCTTCCCAGAAGGCTACTGCCTCTTGGAGCCTGTTGCTTAATTTCTGCATGCTAAGATGGATCATTTTCATATTCTGTCCTACCCAGCAAAGCCTCCTGCATTTGTGAACACAGAACAACTTTGCAAGTGTTGCCATTAAAGCCTGTGACTCAACAGAACATTCACAAAAGGTGTGTGGATGGACTCACACAAGATGCTTTGCCTCTCTGCCTCCATCCACCAGTGCGGGCATGGAAAGTCTAATACACAAAAGGAACGTTCCTCTTTGCAAAGGATCATCCATTTGATTCAAAGGCTGGAAAGGGTGGCTATTTATGGTAGGTTCTATATGCCTCCTGATTCTCAAGATATGGATTTTTGTTTGTGTATGTCAGTGTTTATTAGTTTTCACCTTGCCAGCTTGGTTTATCCTCCCATACATCTCATTTTTCTTAATCTTTTCAATCAATAGTTTGACTTAACCTACTGCATGAATTACCCTTTGGTGGATTTAACCTTATGTTACAAGAGGGTGGTTGCTTCCTAGGCTGCAGTCTTTGCAGTTACTTGGGTATACTTTTTTATCTGTTACCTCCAAATAAGCAAGACAATTCTACTTGAACTACACCCTTCTCTCAGAACAAGCTGAGTCCAGTGGAAGGCTTTATCTGAAGATAATAATATTTGGGAGGTTATTCTTGCCATAATTAAATCTCTCTGCCCCATATCTGTTGATTTGTTGTTTTGAGTAATCTGATCCCAAATGGCAAGTTTAGCTTCATATCTATGGGATGGACAGATCTGGCATTGTTTCTGTCATTGTCATATTCTTAAGGTCAGACTTGTTCCATCTGGTTTCTGTGTAAGCAAAGGAGCTGCATTACAAAGTTTGGCAAACATGCAGATTTAGTGTGTGACTCTGTCTCAGCTTGAGGCACAAACAAAAGCAAAACATCTCAATGGAGGGAATTTCTCACCCATTTGTGTATATCTAGAGGATCAACCAATCTGTCAGTTTCAGTTTCTCAGAGGTTCTCGTTTTTCTAGCCATGAGTTCAGTTTGCTGCAACTGTTGAGAATTCTAAAAAAACAGGATAAAATTCATGCACAATTACCTCACCTTTCTTCCAAAACAAAACACACATTTCTATTTCATTTTGTGAAATAAACAAAACGTACATTTCTCAGCACTTTTTCTTAATATGATATATTTTTCATGTCCCCATACTGTTCTCAAAAATGCATGTTCATTTTTCTCATGAAAATAGCCAACATGTGCCTGTGCTGGTGGAGTTTTAGCTTCATAATAGCCTCTGGGTAGTTTTGTCTGGGAGTCTTTGGCCATGGCCTCCCAATCAGTTTCATAGTGCAGCAAATATTCAACCTTTCCATTGTTTTCTCTGGCATTGTTTCAAACCTGGAAAGGAAGCAGAGCTTCTGTGCCAGATGTGAATGTTCTGCATCTCTTGGAGCATGTGGTATCCACAGAGTTTTGCGATTTGGCACACCTGGGAGATGGTAAATTAATAAGGACGGTGCTCTGTTTGGACCAATCGCTTGCCTCTTTGCGATCTGTCCCGTGGTGAGTGAGGCAATAGAAAACTGCCTGGGAAAAGATCTGAGCCACTGCAAGGGTTCTGCTCCTTCAACAGCAGTAATCTGACTGAGTGCTCCAGACCGGCTTTGGGGTGATTGCTGCAGAATGGCATCCTCCCACGGTGTTTTCTCTGCTCTCAAATGTTAACTGTGTTTTGAAATCACTTGGTCTCAGCGGGCTGCCTGATCAGGAAAATGCATGGCATCTTGCTGCACCATCCCCTGCATTGCTTTTACTTCTCCAGAAGGCGCTGTGATGAACTGGAAAGGGGATACAAGGATAAGGACAAAAGGATAAACTGGGCAGAGGGTAGCTTTTGTGATCAGCCTTCCTGAATAGGAAGAAATGAAGCAGAAGACTGAAGAGGGGTGCCAACAGCCTGTGGCAGAAAATATTTATGCGGGACCTTTCCATAGTGATGGACCTGAACGGTCTGTTTTCCTCACCCTGCAGCGGGATCCTGACTCAAAAAAGAATCGGTGTGGGAGAACCTCAGTTCTTCCCATGGAAAAATAACTCTCCCTTCCCAAGACCATTCAGAAATGTAAAGCTGCCGTACACTGAGAGCCAGGGTGGAGTGGGTAAGATTTTATTAATTAATTAATTAAAACATTTATATGCCGCCCCATCGCAATGAAGCCTCGGGGCGGCTTACAGCATAATTAAAACACAGCAGAGTTAAAACACAATAAAACAATAAATCACATTAATTTATCCCTCCTAAGATATCCCTATTAAGAGAGTGCACGACTGAGACTCAGGTATTCTGGGTTCTAGTTCCCCTTCTGCTGTGAAGCCCACTGGGTGACTTTGGGCCAGTCCCTGCCTCTCAGCTTAGCTTGCTTCGCAAGTTGTTGTCATGAGGATAAAATGGAGAGGAGGAGAATTTGCAGGCCACACTGGGTTCCCTGCAAGAGGAAGAAAGATTGGGTATAATTGTCATGTAGTAACAATACCAACAATTGGCCTTTTTATTCGATCAATATTTTAATATGTATTAATTGGATTTTATTGTTTGTATTTTATTGGATTTTCAGCCAGCGTGGAATAGTTAATTTATTTTATTCTGATTAATGTTGTAAGCCATCCAGAGTTGGAAGTAATGGACAGCATACACATTTTATAAATAAATAAAAAAAGTAAACATTAACTACACCGATGCCAACAACACTTTATGATGGACATATAAGCTTCCTAGCTACACCCTGTCCTTCCACTGAATTCATTTGATGGCATCAGGAACAGGACAAACTTCTCACTGTAGTGTCTCAGGTTTTGAAGACCATGGGAAATTTCCCAATATCTCTGCTTCTTCTGTTTACTTTGCTATTTCTTTCACCTATGGTGGTCTTAGGAAATGAGCCGAGCTGAGAGGAAGTCCACAAAGACACGTGGAAGTTGGTTGCATAACTAGCAACCTTCTTCTGCAGCACGTCAACACAAAGAAAGTTGTGTGCAGAGAAGAAGATACCAGTTGCATAGCACCCACACAGGCTGCCTCCCTGGTGGGCATCCATGCGAATGCCAGGAAGTCCTTCTCAGGGCTGCAAGAAAGTAAGCCAAAGTCCGTGGAACTAGGACCAGGGAGTATACTTCCCATCCCCAACATGGATTCCTCACAAATCCCTACTTGCTGATTATCTTATTGGGTACTATTTGCATGAAGTAAAATTAGAGAGCCATCCAATGTAGGTGGAGTACAGGGTCATGCCACCCAACATCCTGACTTTTCAAATTGAAGTCTTTTCTTATTCTCCAGGTCAGTGGTGTTGAATCTTTTAGCCAGAGGGCCAAATCAATTTCAGAGGCATCCTCAGGGTGTGTGTGTGTCACATCCATCAGTGGATGGGGCTGAAACACACAGGGCATGGCCAAAGGCAAGCAAGCTGGCCCAGTGTAACAGCAGAGCTCCTCCTGGCCTTCAGAGAGGCATTTTGAATGGGGGAAAGAGCTGCAGAAACACCAGGAATCCATGACAGGATCAGTGGTCAAGGCAAGGGGGGCAGGGACCGTGGTGTAGTCTGGAGGCTGGACTTGACCTCTGGTTCTGAGTTTCACACTCAGAGCCAGGAAAACAGAACCCTGAGGAAATCATTAACGTCAAAGAAATTCCTCTCAACTCCAGTATGCCTCAAGGACAACACCCGAATAGAAATACTAAGATAGATTTCAAATCATTTTCTAACCCCAGCTCATATACAGGGGAACACAACTTTCATTCTATTTTGTTTCTTCCTCCCCTAGCCATGTACTTTTTATTAAGAATTTCATGTCAACAAAACAAACTACATTAAAAAGAGGGAGAATCTCTCTCTCTCTCTCTCTCTCTCTCTCTCTCTCTCTCTCTCTCTCTCT
>JAIXND010000754.1:68557874-68578185 GCA_023646645.1 Varanus salvator macromaculatus | reverse complement strand
AGGAAGGAAGGAAGGAAGGAAGGAAGGAAGGAAGGAAGGAAGGAAGGCAGCAGCATCAACCCTCTAACTCATTATAGGCACAATCCAAACATCCTGCATCTTCTGCAGGAATGGATGATTTCAGTCAACCAATTGCAGTGCTTTGGAGGGGGAAGGAAGGAAACTGAGGCACCACCAGGTTACTGTATATGGGTGTTTATTTTCTCCCCACCTGTCCCCTAGAACAAAATCCCTTTCCTGATTTTGATCCCTTTGGTGCAGTGGCTGGCACATATTTTTTCTGCCCTGACTTTATGGGGATGGGTGCGAAGACACCTTGAGTTTGGAGGTCCAGTTCTGACCTCAGAGCCAAATTCCAAAAGATCCTGTGCTCATGTAGATGCTCTTAAGTGTTTAGGTGTCACTAGCAACCCCGCGTGGTATGTGAAAGTGCTGGACTGGGACTTGGGAAAGCTCTGTTATAGTCTACATATAGCCCTGAATTTCTCTGGGAGACACTGGGCCAGTCACTAACTCTCAACCCACCTTTGTACCTTCATTATTCCTCTGTTGGTTCTCTTTGAACTCTCCTCGTTGCTTCAGTATACTATGCGTTGGGTGACACTTGAACTGCCCTCTTGCTGGACTGATCCTTTTGTGCTTAACTTTTCTCATTCTTATTGGCTTGCCATTGACTTTGTCCCTCTGTTACCTTAACACTGAGTCTGAGACAGTCCAAGCCGGACCATGTGTGTGCGCATGTGCGTGTGCATGTGCATGGGATGGGGGTGGGGTATGTTTCTGAGCTTCCAAAAGTTAATGGCTTAGAGGTCAAAAGTTTAGCTAGAATTCAGAAGTCAGGAAGTTTGCTCAGGAAGTTAGGAGATAATAAAGTGCAGCAGATGGTCAGAGGAACAGAGAGAGCGAGAGTGAGAGATAAGGTATTAGCTCAGGAAATGGAAATGTGGTTTGAAGAAATGAACGAGAAACTCTCCTGTTGCTAGGCCGGAGTTAGGGAGTCACACACACACATGCACATTTGAAGAGATAAAACTCCAAAAAAGAGATACAGAGAGAAAGAAGAAAAGCCCATCATTCTAGTGGAAAGGAAGAGTCAGAGAATTGATGGAGACAGCTGAACTAATGAAAGTAAGATATTTGTTGAAAAGGACTTAGGGATAATTTGGGACCAAGTCTGATTAGGACAGCTGGATGTGTCAATCCCTGGTAATTTTATTACTACTTTTTGTGCATTGTGTGAGCATCCATTCATATTTTACCATTTTTCCTACTAGGCCTGTGACATAGAGAGCTTTAAGTCTGTTTGGGTGGAGGCAACCAGGGAGGAAAGTTAAGATTTTCACCTGGTGTCAGTGGAATATTGGAAGCTAAGCAGGATCAGGTCTGGTTGGAATCTGGATGTGAGACTGGTGTTCTGCATTGAGCAGGCAGTTGAACCCCCCAGACCCCTTCCAGCTATGAGTCTATGATTCTATGACATGACCATGAGGATGAAAAAGAACATGCCATGCTATTTCACCCATTTTTTTCTTCTATGTAGGAAAAAGGGCATTGCAAGCCCATAGAATGGCGATACCTTAGCTGAGTGGAAGAATGCATCCTTCGCCTGCCCATATCCAGGTCACATGTCCAATTCCTGCTTTCTCCAGCTAAAAGGATCACACATTGGTGATGGAAGGAACTCTGCCTGAGACCCTGGAAGTCCAATGCCAGTCACTGCAGAAAACAGTGGAACATCTGACCTGATCGAAGGCAGCTTGCCATGCATTGATTAGATTCATGCTAATTTAAATCTCACCCAATGCCGTGTGGCCAGCTCTTATCCACACTGGTTGTAAAGCTGTACTTTCTCAGAAGGAAGTCCCAATGAAATGACTGGGACTTAGATCAAGTAAACATGCTCAGGCCTATTGGGTACATATTGGGGACGGGAACATAATGGAACTCTCACTTGCAGTTTTGTATTGAGGTTGATAAAAGTGCTTTTTTATTAACAGAGATTACAATTACCATTGCATGTTAAAAAAGAGCAAAGAATGGCACTCACTGTCTCTTTGCTAGCTCATTAGCCACCATTCTTCTTCTCTTGAAACTGCAATAGCAGAAATGAAGCATCAAATGAGATGCAAGGCATCATGCTATGGCCTGGATGTGCTCAGGTCTCAATTCACCAGAGAAATCAAAGTGTCTGCTACCATCTGTGCCAATTCAGTTGTAAACTGCCACGGCAATCGCGCAAACCCTTATCAGTCAACAGTATAATGTCACAGTGACAAGGCAACGGGCGGGAAGAAAGTTCACGAGATTCATCTCCACCTGAGTTGTGCCTACCTTATAGGAATCGGATCCCTTCAGGCTATTCCTAAACTGAAACAAGGAGCTCATCAGATGGAGAGATTAGTAACAAATGTGTTCCCTTGTTCATTTTGCAGATCAAATATGGGATGTACCGTATTTTTCGCTCTATAAGACGCACTTTTTCCCCCCTCAAAACTAAGGGGAAATGTCTGTGCGTCTTATAGAGCGAATGTGCCTGACACCCGGGACGCTGCCCGCCCGCCCGCGGGTACCACCAGGCCGGCATGTGCTCGGCGTGCCCTGCTCCACCGCGAACTGATCACCCCCACCCGGAAGCTCCCCACCTCCCCCCCCCCACGCCAATCCTTTAAAGCCTCTGCCGCTCGCTCGCACTGTCATCCCGCGCCGATCCGCCCCCCCCACCCCCCACGCCACTGCCGCGGCAGGCACAGATGAGGCTTTAGAAGCACGATCCTTCTAAAGCCTCCACCGCCCGCACTGTCATCCCGCATTGCCATCCCGCGCCGATCCCCCACCTCCCCCCACACCACAGGGGGCAGGCACAGATGACTCTTTGCTTTAGAAGCACAATCCTTTTATTAAAGTTTAACAGGTTAAGAAACAGTATACATTGAAGCAGCGTTCTCTTTGAGATGTGAGAGAAGCAATTGACAATGTAAAGAGCTGGACACATGGACTGAGCAGTCAAATAGACATTGTTTCTTCCAAAAGCCTTTTGATAAAATCCATCAACAGACTCTTGAGAAAACCTGGCAGTGATGGAATAAGGGCTGTGTGTGCACACACATGTTGTCCTATGGATCAGTAACTGATTACAGAATTGAAAGCCAACATTGAGAATGCATGGTATTCTCACAAGGTTCTGCATTAGGATCAGTGCTTTTCAACCTGTTCATAAATGATCTGGAATTAGAAGTGAGCAATAAAGTAGCCAAGTTTGCTGATGATACTAAAATTAAAAGGGGTTGTGAGGAATTCCAGTGGGACCTCTCTGAGCTGGGAAAAAGGGCATCAGAACGGCAAATGCTTTCAGTGTAAGCAAGTGTAAAGTTAGCATGCTGGGGGGAAAGAATCTCATCTTCAAGTTTAAGCTGATGGAATCTGAACTAGTGCTGACAGAAAGGGTCTTGAGAATGTGGGGGACAGCTTGATGAAAATGTCAAATGTTAGGAGGAAATGCCATAATTAGGAAAGGAATTGAAAATCAAATTTCCAAGATCATATTCCTCTTACACAAATCTTTAATATGACCATACTTAAAGTATTGTGTACAGTGCTGGCCACCACACCTGAAAAATGACATTGTTGAAAAAAGTGCAAAGAAGGGCAACTAAAACAATCAAGGGATTGGAGCAGCTCCCCTATCAGACTTTATGCATGGTGTGAAAAAGTAGAAAGTGGGACATTTTCCTCCTCTCTGAAAAAAAAAAAAGGGTTACTCCCCATGAAAACACCCATCACTCCTTTGTTCTGGAAAAAAAAAAAAAGATTCAACAGCAGAAGTGTAGTGAGCTTGAAATACCTTTTGGGAATGGAAGTTCCCCACAATTCAGCTTTGTCTTTCAAGGGTTGGGCCTTTTAATACCTCATGGATAATTAACTGGGACTTCTAAATGCTTAACAAAAACAATGTGGATATAAAGTTCCCTTCCCAATTGAGGATACAAGAAACACAATTATTATAGTGATCTCTGCAACTGTGCAAATGTTAGATTTTCATGCCCTTGGTCCAGAGGAAGAAATGACACACAAGAGACCACTGAGTGAACATTTCTCTCAACTCAAAAGGATGCGTAGATGCAGCCCGAGTTTCTTAAGCATCACTTTTAAATATGAAAAAAAGAGAGAGAGAAAAGTTGGAGGATTGAATTTAGGTCTCTCCTCATTGCTCACCTTCTCTGTCTAAGATAGAGGCAAGAAAAACCAGAGAGAGCAGGTATGCTGGGGGTGTGCAATCAAAAGAATTTTGTTGTTAGTCGCAAAGTCGTGTCCGACCCATCGCGACCCCATGGACAACATTCCTCCAGGCCCTCCTGTCCTCCACCATTCCCCGGAGTCCACTCAAGCTCACACCAACCGCCTGTGTGACTCCATCCAGCCACCTCATCCTCTGCCGTCCCCTTCTTCTTTTGCCATCTGTTGTTCCCAGCATTAGGCTCTTCTCCAGGGAGTCCTTCCTTCTCATTAGGTGGCCAAAGTATTTGAGTTTCATTTTCACTATCTGGCCTTCTAAAGAGCAGTCAGGGTTGATCTCCTCCAGGACTGACCAATTTGATCGCCTTGCGGTCCAAGGGACTTGCAGGAGTCTCCTCCAGCACCACAACTCAAAGGCCTCAATCCTTTTGCGCTTGGCCTTCCTTATGGTCCAGCTTTCATAGCCATACATTGCAACTGGGAAAACCATAGCCTTGACTATACACACTTTTGTTGGCAGGGTGATATCTCTGCTTTTTAGTATGCTGTCTAGATTTGCCATAGCTTTCCTCCCCAGGAGCAAGCATCTTTTAATTTCTTGGCTGCAGTCCCCATCTGTGGTGATCTTGGAGCCCAGGAAAATAAAATCTGTCACTACCTCCATTTCTTCCCCATTATTTGCCAGGAAGTGAGAGGACCGGATGCCATGATCTTAGTTTTCTTAAAAATATTCAAAAGAACATTTACAGTTTATTCAGACCTACAGGAAATACATGTGGCATTGAAGGGACTGCAGAGATGGATTCTATACAAGTTGTTTTCATCCCCTAACAGTTACATGCACAGTCTGTGGGGGATGGGGGGGTCATGCACACAGTATGCTAGAGGCACATGAGAGTAAAGCAACTGGGATTAAGAGATCCCAACACATCCCATAGTTTATTAAATAGTTCAGTAAACCATTTGATTCAGAATATTTTTTTTCTTGTTTTCCTCCTCTAAAAACTAGGTGCGTCTTATGGTCAGGTGCGTCTTATAGAGCGAAAAATACGGTACATTTTTACTACAGCGATGGCTTTTTTTGTTTTTATTCACCCGGGATTGAATGAGCCTGATTTTAGCTATTTCATCTCACCTTCTGCTAAGAAACAATGCAGATGTTGCTGTTCTGTGCTATTAACTGTCCTGTGAGCAAATTCCTACTCTGGGGAGATGTTCATAAAAGATCACATTGAGCATCTCCATTCTCAGCAGTGAGCGCTTTCCATTCTCCTGTTGGAAAAGAAGCCCCTGCAGTGACGTTGTCATATCAGACAGCAATAAACCGCTCCCTCAGCATATATTTAACCTATGGAAGTACAGCTACACACTGTGTGTAATTGAGTCTGAACTGGACCCTCCTGGGGTCTCAATCTGGCCTTTCTGAGGTTCCCAGAGGAACATGCCCCTTCTTATTCCCCTGTCCTCATGCACCAAACATTTGGTGCCTTCCCAGCTTCTGTAGAAACCTCCACAGCCCATTCTGAAGGATTGAAATGCCCTAACTAAGGCTTAGATACTAGCAGAAGAAGCTTTAAGATGCTGGTATCTTTTGGTCTCAACCTCTTGCTGTCAGCCATGTCCACAGCTGGAGTACAGCCCTGAGGGCTCCTCTGACATGGATGCCTGGGCTGAAGATGCAGGAGAAGTAGCAGTTGGACAGGATTTGTCCAATTCTTTGGAGGAGGCAGAGGGGCAGTGTTGGGCAAATGACTTTTCAGTTTCAGGATCATGAAGTGAAGATTCTCAGACAGAGTGAGAGAAGCAGCCTCCCCAGGAAGAGGAAGGAGACTTTTGGACCTGGGGAGGTGGAGGAGAAGCTCCTTGACCTTGTCAAGAGATGGAAGGAGAAGAGAGTGGGCCAATTAGAAAGTGTCTGTGTTCCCCCCATCTAGCCCACAAGCAGTGGGAGCCATCCTGAAGGTGGTGTCACAAAGGGAGGGGAGGAAGGGAAGCTTCACTTGGGATTCTACTCTTCACATAGCAGATCCTTCTACTTCTCAAGAAGGCCACTTTCATTTTTACCCTTTTGTAACCTGTTGAGCATTAATAAAAAGACAGCGGTTCTGAAGTCTCATCAGAGTCTGCTGGAGAGGAAAACAGGGAGGGAGAGTTCTGCTCAGCACAAAGAGCTCCCTCACTTTTGACCTATGGAATTTACCTCCATAAGAGGTAATGGTGGCCCTTAGCCTAATAGGGTCAGACAACTTTAACAGAACTTTCAATGGCTACCAGTTCTCATGACCCTGTGGAGTCTCCAGGTCACTCATAGTCTGCAGACCAGTAAATATCACTTGATGGAGAACAAGAACTGAAACAAAACTTCGCCCTCATGTTCTGCTACTTGGCTTGCCATGGGCACTTGTTCAGTCACAGTGGGAGGAAACAGGATGCTGGACTAGTGAGACTTCATTCTGGTCCAGTTGGCCTCTTATGGTGTTCTTGGCCTACCATCTTCTACTGTTCTGTCTGAGAGCAAACTCCCAAGTCTGCATCAGAAATGCATCGTGTCTTGAAAACTCTGGTGTTGCCTAGGCAGAGCATGACACACAAGCGGCTTCCATAAATTAATAAGACACAGTTACAAAAGCAGCAGAAAATGAGCAGTAGGAAAAAAAGAGGAGGGGGGAACCATGGACACGAATATGATTGCTTCGGTGCTAAATGAAACAGCTGACATGTCATTCTGAAGAGCAGCTCGTTTGTCCAAAATAACACCAGTATGGATTGACAAGTTTGAGGGGCCTGAATCAAGGCAGGTCTGCATTTAGGAAAAGAACCCTCAGATCCAGATCTGTTGCTCATGACAGCCTGCAGCTCCTGGGGCAGTATCAGCGGAGCCTGAACCTTTGCAAAGGGGTGCCCTGTGCTTGTGGAATGGGGCTTTAATGCTTCTGGGGCAACCTGAAATGAGTGGAAATGCCCATGACTGGAATGGGGCAGGCTTGCAGTGATCCAGCAAAGGGGCTGTGCTGACCTGCTCCATTGCAGAAATGACCATTTCCACTCATTGCAGGTTGGTCCCAGAGGTAATAAATCCCTGCTTCCCAAGTGGTGGCAGAGAATTGGTGGAGAGGGCTGCTTACAGAACAGGATCCACAATGGACCTGCTGCCAGTGAGGCAGCATTCCAGAACCCAACCCTGCTCAGTGCTCATATGTCCTTCAAGAAGCTTTTGAGTCAGTAGTCCTCATTGTCTGTTGTTTGAAAAACAAAGACAACTCTATTGGCAAAGATTGTGCTATCTATGGATGCTAAAAATGCTCAACCCTTGATCAAATCTTTTTCTTCTGATGACTTTCCACCTTGTAGTGGGTTTGAAGTCGCATTGTTGCATGTCAAAGGGACAATCTCTCACTTCTCTTTCCTCCTACATAGCACAGTCAACTCTCCCATTGCTGTGTTCATGGCTGGAGCTCATCCGAACTCTCACAGCCATACTCTCACAAGCGCCAATCCACTGGCATTCCCACCCATCTGTTCTCTTCTGTAGCTTGCCAGGATCATACAATGTTCTTTATTCCCTGCAGTTGGATCTACTCTGGTGCCAGCTTTGCATTTACAGCCTGGATCATATATGTGCCCCTTACCTGGCCAGTTGTAGACATGCTGGGAATATCATTCAAAGGTGTTTGCCTTAATTAGACAGCCAAGAGAGAATGAGGTTATTTACCAAAAGTCCTTGTGGGGGTATCTGATACCTAAAAGCCACTACAAATGATTCATCAGTGCTTTGCTAGGTATACATACATGGATTCCAAGTAGCAGCTAATTTCTCCGAAAGTGACATCAGGGCAGATAATCAAGGAGAAGCATCCTGAATCAAGCCAGCTCTGAATTTGGGACCTTTGTAGGGTGCCCTGCAACTTCTAAACTGAGTGGCAAGCCCCACCAATTCTCTTCCTCAAACAGCACCCACTGCTTGTAGAATGGGCATATTCAGACTGAGAAGAGAATTGTGCTTCATTCAAGCTTTAAATTGATTGATCGATTGATTTCATTTTTATACCACCCAACAGCCCAATAGTCAAAGCTCTCTGTTTGGTTCACACTAATTACAAAATATTATATCCTGCATACCCTTCCATGAGCTACAAGAATTTCAGACTTATTTTCAAATATTCAGATATTAATGAGGGATGCCAAAAGAAGTGTACACCTAGAATCAGTCCATCCTCACATGACAAATCTGTCAAATCCAAGCTGCTACTGTCAGGTTTCCTTGAAAACACGCTTTGGACTTGGGCTGGGCAAAGCAATCTTAGGTAGGGGTAGAAAAATCTGACATTTTCATAATCCTGACTGTGTGCATGATTAACTTGGTTGAATGATTACACGGAGATTCAGAGCCAGACCTTTAAAAGTTAAACACTCAAAAGGCTCAAGCCTAGTTGGACAATTTGGCAGTTTCACACATTTTCCCATATACAAATTATTTTAATTGCAAATTTTGTCCATCCCATTTATGAAGAAATGAGCAAAATTTGGAAGCTTCTGACAAAAATAGAATCCAACTAAATTCTCACCCATCTCTCTCTGCATGTGCATTCCAGATATTTGTAACAGCCAGCTGCCTATTAGCATCTATTGTTTTCTTTCAGTAACTAGGACACAAAGTCTCTCTTAATTCAGCTCAATGCACCACAGACATATCTTTTCCTTAGTTTTGTTATCATAAATTCCAATCACAGTAGTGCAAAGCAAACAATGTAAAAAAAAAAATGCATTACAGGCTTCGCATTCCTGTAATGAAGAAATGAAACCCAGTGCTTCCCATCTATATATCATTACTTTTTTCTGATTGTAAAATAATGTAATGCTGCTTCAACAGTTTTCTCTATTTTCCCCTAAATGTTATCAATGTTAAGTGAATTTTCATTATTTTCCTCATATACTCATAAATATTTATGCATCTGTATATATCAAATACATCAATACACACACACACATGCATGCAATGTATTCCATATCATAGTTATCCTTTAAGTAGTTTAGAAGACACATTCAGGACCGATTTATCAGCAGCTCATATCCAGTCATACATTGAATTGTCAGATTATCTGAGGCCAAGAAACCCTTCTCTTAGGCCAGACTGTATCAGTTAAACCAGCTGATGTATGCATTGCAGCTAAGAAGCAGCATGGGGAACAGAACCCCTGGGCCACGTTTGGTCCTCGGCTACGGCTTGCGTGTCCCCTTCCTCCTGCATCCTAGCTGATCAGACTGAACAAAAGAGCATCTCAGAAATCCATCCCTTCTTCAGAAACTTTGAGGGGGATACATTCATTTTATGATGCTATCTGAGACGCGCATTCTTGCTTCTCCCAAAGAATCTCCAGGCAGTCACTCCTGCTCCAAAAATAAACTAGCCCCCAGCAAAGATGTCAATCATTTTCTAAACATCAATCAAGGTGGCTACCTGGTGGCAAGATGACTTCCTTAGTGACTGGCACAGTGAACTTTTCAAATGGGTGATGACTAAGCTCCCCAACCCTTGCAAACTTCGCCGCTCATATGGGAAGAGCTGACTTTTCTTTAGAATGAAACCATGAGTCTTTTTCTCATAAGGATCCATTAAGAAAAAAATATCACCAAGAGCTGTAGGCAACAGTCTTAATTTGGCTATGCATCTTAGGAGGAAGCAAAGACATAAAATTCTAATTTGCATTGCGATGAATGCAAGCAATGTTGCACTGATGAAACCGAGAAACTGAGCAGGACGCATTCTTCAGTCACTGTGTTTCATTATGTAAATTTCATGAGTATTTTAAAAACTGCCAAAGTTACTGACATATGTGGAGGAGACACTGTTGTCAGGATGAGTTAATTCAAAGATAATCCCTGCAGTTTCCTGCATGGGAAAAGGGTTGGGCTGGATTATCTGTGAGGTCCCTCTTTTTTTAATTTCTTATTGACAAATTTGTATACTGCTCCACATCAAAAGATACTGGAGTGTATAACAAATTAAACTACAAATTCATGAAAAATTACCAAAAAAGAAACATCAGTAAAACAGTGGCTAGACTTTAGTCATCGGTGAATAAACTTTTGTCTGAAAAAGAATGTTTTCCGCAAATGCAGGTCCAAAACTAATGCAACATGCAAGTCTTCTTTCAGCTGCAAGGGCATTTTTAACGAGGAGGTGCCTGCTCATTAGAGGACCCGCTCCTGGTGGTTTCCAAGTGCATCTTTGATCCATGTGGTGCCACCAGGACTGGTACTTGAGAAGCTCTCTATAATTAGGCAGGCTGATTCGTGAGAATGCTGGGAGGTGAGCTGGGGCAATGGGCTTTCTCCCCAGCTCCTCTCTCCTTTCTTTGTTGTCAGCCAATACGGACTGCACTTCCTTATCCAAATCCTTCATAACACTGTTGAAGAGCACTGGGCCCAGGACTGAACCCTGCAGCACCCCACGTGTTACCTCTCCCAAGTCTGAGCAGCTGCCATTGATGATCCCTCTTGGAGTCCAATTTTGTAGCCAACTGTGGATCCACCTGATCGCTGTTCCATCCAACTCACTTTTAGCTAGTTTGCTAATCAGGTTGTCATGGAGCACTTTGCTGAAGTCAAGATAGATGATGTCCACAGCATTCCCATGGTCCATCGGAGAAATTACGCAATCAAAAAATGATTTGCATTACTGTAAATCTGTCTCTAGAAGTTTGGCTTCCCTTGGTGGTTTTACTCTGGGTCCTTAGCAAATCTGGATTAGGGACACTCTGTCTGCTCTACAGTAAAAATAATTTACAAAATCTCTAAAAAACCTGGGCTGCTAGGCATAGATGCAAAATCCTCATTTGGTCCCAACAAATACAGTAAACATGCTGTTAGTTGATATTTTGGTTGCTCCAAAATAATATTGTCTCTTCCAATATTTTTAATTAGGACTCTTCTGTCTTATGTTATTTGGGACTCTTAGATAATCTTGTGATGAACTCTAGCTAATCAAATTAAACATTTTCTTTGTACCATTCCTCCCCTCACCGCTTCTCAGTGTTTGGATACGAGATTGTTAAAATTTCATATTTGCGGGGGATGATAGCTTTGTGGCAGCTGGAACATTTCATTATTTAGCAACATGCTTATAATCCTGTGATTTAATGACAGCGTGCCCAGAAGATTCTCCTGCAGGACCATTACCTTAGTGAGCAGCAGTTACAAGACAAATGGATTGATAGCTAACTGTGTATTCACACTGAAGCTTCAAGCAAGTGTCAGAATGAGTGCTGCATTTTGCATGCACAACCGCTATCAGGGTGGATCCAGATTTCTAACAGCCTCCATCTAGGAGAATCACCGGCCTCCATGGCTGACAGGTGGGACCGTGGGTGAGTGGCAGAGTTCCTGCTTTGCATGCTGAAGGTTCCTGGTTCAATCCCTGGCATCTCCAGATAGGGCTGGAATCCCTCTTCCTGAGAGCAGCTGCCAGTCTGTGTTGACATTATTGGGGTAGATGGATACACCAGTATTCAGACATGGGCTTTCATTCTTTAAATCTGGATGGGGAAGCTTGAAATGCCTTTCTCTAACCTCATTTTGCTGCATGAATTAGCTGAGGGTGAAGAGCTTTGACGGCAGAAGCAAAATGTTGAAATGTGTCTATCTTCCTTTCATGTTTCTTTTTTCGTTTTTTCTCTCCGAGAGAAAGATCCCCAGACTCTTTTAATAAACAGGCTTGGTAGCAAAGAAGTAAAAATTCCTTCTGAAACTGATGAATTGCAAGTTAGTTGAGAAGAATATTTCTGGATAGCAAAGTTCAGAGCTGCAGCATCAAGCAGCTTTGAGTTCTAAGGAACAGAACCTTAAACACGAGAGATGAAGAAAACAGGGGTGCATTTGGGACACAATTCAGCCAAAGTTATGCACTTTTAGGTCCTAGCCTATTCTAAACAAGCAGATTAAGTGTGTGCTGAATCTTCCCATGAAAAATTAGTGGGAAGTTAAAAAAGTGTGTGTGTGAGAGGAGTGGGGGAGAGAGAGGGAGGGAGGGGGAGGGGGAGGGGGAGGGGGAGGGAGAAAGGTTTAGACTTTGGACTTGGTGAAAAATAAATGTAGTTCATACTTCTTCAGCATCCTCTTATTCAGTCCATCACAACATTTGTATTTCAGTGGTGTCACTGAAATTACTCATCTACTGCTGATGTGCCATTTGGTTCCCAGACCAGTTTATCTCATGGAAAGACAGAAGCAATATGGCTCGATGTGGTAGTTTTTTTGCTCTGCTCGGAACTGCACTTCATCTGAAGGAAAAGGTGCACAGCTTGGAGTTCTCCCCACAGCCTGAGGATCTTTGTCACTAGAGGGGGAGGCTGGGGGGTTAGGAGTATTATTCATTATTCATTTATTAGATTTATATCCCACTTTTCCCCCTTACAAACACAAAGTAGCTTACATAATTCTCCTCCTCCTCCTCTCAATCATTCCCCACAACAACCCTGTGAGGTAGGTTGGACTGAGACTCTGTGACTGGCCCAAAGTCACCCAGTGAGCTCCAAGTAGGAGTACCTTTTACCAGACATGTTTCCTTGGCTGGTTCACCTGCCATGTCCATTCTCTTGATTGTATTATATTTCGTGTTCATCACTTTGATACCACTGTAGAGAGCAGTTAAGAATAAGAGTAAGACCTGGTGCTCTCCAGATATATTGGACTCCATCTCTGTCATGCCAGGTCAGCATTCAAAGTACAATTTAACTGCAAACTGGTATGGGATAGAAGCCATAGGAAGAGCCTCAGACTTGGGAGGCCTGGATTCCAGTCCCCACCTGAAATGGACTGGGTGGCTTTGGGCCAGTAAATGTCTCTCAGCCTAACCTACCTCGCAAGGTTGTTGTGAGGATAAAATTGAAATAAGCAGGGTTTTGTAAACTTCCTTGATTTCTTACAGAAAACAGAGATGCTATAAATATAATAAATACAATAACTAAATAATTTTTGGATGCTGAATCTTATAAGTGATTCACAAGTGATCACTCGGGCAGCATTTTTAATAGGTTTGAATAAAATACTCTTCGCTATTTGCCACTTCATGCATAGGTGGTGGCTTCTATGGAAGCATTTTGGGTGGGAGAAATTTGTCCCAAGATTCTCAGGCTCCTTACTTGTAGCTATGGGAAAAGTTTCCTTTACTTTTTATTTTCCCATTATTTTAATGTCTACTTGGTTTTTACTGAGGTATCTTGAGTTGCCAGATGCTGTGCTTGTTTTGCCTTATTTTATTTTTTCTTTTATTGTAAGCCACCCCGAGATGTCAGCAGTGGACGGGGTAGAAAAGGTTTAAATAATGAATATATTGGTGCCCTTGCCCACTGCTTGTTGCTGTTGACATAGATGCCAGTTGATGCCTCCAAAAGCAATCTTCTCTTATCACTTTACTGGATGACTTTGCGCCTGTCCCTTACTCTCAGTCTCGCCTACCTCTCCGGGTTGATGTTGTGAGGATAAAATGGAACTGTGTATGCCACCCTGAGTTCCTCAAAGGAAGGGAAAAGTCAGTGCAGCGCAGGGCCACAAGGTTGGTGGCCGGTTTGCAGGGGATGCTGTATGAGGCCAGACTGAGGGAACTGGGTCTCTTCAGCCTGGAGAAGAGGAGACTCAGAGGGGATCTGTTGGCGACATGCAAGTATGTGAGGGGGTGTCACATGGAGATGGGGAGAGGCCTGTTCTCCCCTGCAGAGGAAGGCAGGACGCACTCCAATGGAGCAAAGCTCAGGGAGCCAAGGTTCCATTTGGATGCCAGGAAGCACTTCCTGACAGTCAGGACCCCGAGGGCGTGGAATGGGCTTCCACGGGAGGTCGTTGAGGCCCCATTGGTGAGGGTGTTCAAGGATAGGCTGGACATGCACATGGTGGGCATGTCGTGAGTGGAGCCGGCTGGTGCAAGAGGTCAGATTAGATGGCCCGAGAGGCCCCTTCTGACTCGCTCTGTTTCTATGTTTCTATGATATAAATGCAATGCAATAATAGTAACAGTAGTTTAAGTTCAAAAGTTTGCAGTTAAGAACGTTCAGCTCAACCATAATAAGTTAGCCACTGATAGCATCAACTCTGATAAATGCTGTAGTAGAGAAACAAGTAACCTGCAGCCAAACTCACTGAACTTTTCGAGAGGCATTTCATAGGAAGGGGCTGATAATTTATGACAACCAGTGGAGGGCCTGGTGAACTTCCCATCAGCAAGCATGACGGGACCTTTTTGATAGCAGCACCCACTTGTGGAGTTGCCTTTTGAAGGAAGAAGAATTATTGCCTTCCTTTTTCTTCAAATGATGGGAAATAATGTTTCATTGGGTTTTCAAATATTTGAAGTTTTGCCAAGGAGTGGCAAAGTCTCACTTCCGTTTCTAAAGAGAACGTGTCCGCCATCCACTCAGCCCTCCTCCTACCTCTTGTCCCAAACAGGGATCTAGGAATCATAGGGAACTACTTTAATAGGATTTTAAAAAAAGAAGATGATGTTCAGATAAATTCAGGGAGCATCACCCTGTCCATGTCGGGGAACCATGCTGGTGAATTGCAGCTTTCCTATTTGGAGATGTGTATTTGGTTGTCAGTTGGTGGAGATACTATGGGAAGACCACTGCGGTGGTGGCGGCAAAACAGGGAGTGCTGGACCTCATCTGGATGTTCCCATAGGCACACCCCCAGAGAGAGTCCCAAATTTCAGGCAGGGGTAGATTCACATCAACGAGCCAGTTCTAGCCATTCATGCAGGGCTCCATTGCTCATTCAGGACCAAAGGACTGCAAAATGATTTGTGTTGCTGTGAAATTCGCAGCTGAGCCTAAAGGGAATAGGAAAGTTTGAAGGTGTGTGTTCTGGGTGGGGGGTGGGCATTTATTTATTATATTAATTTCCTTCCAAGGAACTCAAGGCAGTCTACATCATTCTCCTCTCAATCTTATCCTCATAACAACAGCCCTGTTAGGTAGGTAGGGCTGAGAGTCTGGGACTGGCCCGAGGTCATCCAGTTGGCTCCATGGCTGAGCGGGGACTAGAACCTGAATCTTCTGAGTCTTAGTCCCAAGCTCTTAACCACTACACCACTCTGGCTCTCCACTTCCCTGCTCAAAAAGTGCTAGGGCTGAGCTCCCTGAGCTGTGACTTCACTGCCCCACACAGGATGTCTAGTAGGACCAGCGTCAGCATCTGGAATGCCCGGGCAGCTGCCAAAACATCAGCACCCAGGCAGATCCCACCACTGCTTCCTGCCTCAGGCTTCCTTGAGTGGAGCCAGGGGTCAGACTAGATGGCCCAGGAGACCCCTTCTGACTCACTCTGTTTCTATGTTTCTATCCCATTTCACTGAGCAGCACTGAGCATCATGTCAGAACTAGCTGCCATGTTAATTTCCCAACATGCCCCAGAGAAAGCATTTTATGCCAAAACTACTTGTCATCATGACCAGATAAACCCACAAACCAAGGAGGGGACCCACCCAATCATGCAAGGTCCTCATGCCTCAGCATCTTGTGGCCTTCCCAGGAAAAGTTGCTTGGCACCTGTTGGAAACAGACAATTGTGGCACTAGATGGATCCTTTGTCTGGTCCAGCACAGGCTGTTCCTATGCTCCATGTATGCTTTCAGTCTGATGCTTCCATGTGGCAAGACAGGAGGCTGGTTTTCCACCCTATCGAGCCACCGGAACACACCTCTTTCCCAGGGCACAGTCACTGCAGAGCGAGATGGGGGCTCCGGGCCAACATGAGCAGGACACCCGCTGTGAGCTTGTTTCTTGCTGCTGGCCTGGTCAGCCTGGACGGCAGGCTGGAAGGTTGTCCTCCCCAGCTAAATTGCTAATGCACTCATTTTGCTTCCTGGAAGGATGCCAAATACAGAAAGGTTAGCCAATCTGATTATCAAGCCTTATTAAGCAGCTCTCTCATGGCCGTATTATCAAGAGGACTTTGAAAAATGCTGGGTGCAAACAGATCACTTTTATTTTCCATGAATACTTTGTCCAGGCTGTACCCATTCCTCACACAGGTGCAGATTTATGTGGAGGGAACAAAAAGTGTTCCATCATTTGTTTCCTTTACTGCTTTTGTTTTCTGGCCAGAAGAACAGTCCAGCTCCCAATTAAGAAATGGAGCCAACGGATACATTCTGTGAAATGCACTAATGTATTTTTTCCTGTTTTTACTTAATTTAATGGCTAATTGAACTGCTGTTGTTATTGTAATTAGATCTTAATTTGAGAGGGATGTTTGCTTCAGTGCCTTGGATTATTGACTGCTATTGTATGCAATCCAATTTGTCAGGCTTCTGAAATATAGTCCAAAAATTAGATAAAATATACAGGAGTTTCTAAAGTGATCCCCTATTCCCTATGTTAAATATGTAGCTATGTTGAATAACAGTGACCAGTGGGAATGTTATAAGGATAGAAGCAGAAATGCCCAAAGTGGGGAGAGAGATGAGCCAGTGTGATCCAAGGTGTAAGTCATGGTCCAGGCCCAGGAAAGCTTCTCCAGGGCTGTACAGCCAAGAAACCCTCGTGCAGCACTGGGCCAGCCACCGCCTTTGGCACCTTCAAGAATTCAATTCCTGTCCACAGATCATGCCACTCTGCCATAAACAAGCCTGAATGCCAGCAGGAGGGAAGTCCTTGGGCAAATGCTTGTCCTGTTGCAATTTCCTGACCTTGCATTCATGTCCAGAAGTGTGCATTGGCACATTTGCCCCCCCCCCCAAACATTCCCACCCCCATTTTCATTCCTTCGCTTAGGAAAGAGACATGCATATTTTGAGTGCACAATTTTAAAAAGGTGCATTTTCCCTGGTGGTATGAAAGACACCCATATTCTAGCTTTGGAATACAATTTGATGGACCTCAATAAGTTTGAACTTCCATGTTCCCTGATCCTGTTCTCAGTCTAATACACCTTGCAGGGCTTCTGTGAGGGTCAAATGGGGTGAACAGAGGGATGAGTGAGCTATTAATTAAACCTATGAAATAAACACAACCCCATAAATAAATAACAATAAACAATTATTAATGGAAATAAATAATCCCCAGAGGGATTTTGGAACTCCCAAATTCCAACTCCCATCCCACTTCCTTTCCTGGCATTCATGAATCCCCTATTATCTCTAACTACACCTACACCTATGTATCTATATCTATATCATCCATATCCATATTCATCTATATCTATCTGTAATTGGTTAAGTCTATCCTAGCTATCCCTCTATCCCATCTCTCATCTGTCTGTCTGTCTGTCTGTCTGACAGACTGTCTACCATCTATCTCTATTTACAAAACCAGCTGGCACCACACCAGGTCTTTTAATAGGTTACTGGGGACAATCCCAGTAATATAGTGGGAAAAAGTCTAGTCAACTGAAACAGTACATGTCCAGGTAAAGACAAAGCAGACCAATTACCATTGAATGGCAACTTGCTTTTGTTTAAAGAAATGAGAATGTACACAGCAATGAAGAACTTTCCTTCTAAACTTGGCTGCAGAAGATAAGAATGTGTCATCACACCACAAATGATGCCAGTTGCCCAGTAGCTCAGAGCACCCTGTGAGGGAATGCGCATCAGTGTGGGCAGCTCCTCTGTTACCCAAGACGATACAACCACTTCATATTTTGAATTTCCAATCTTCCTGTGGGATTGAAAACTCTTCAGCTCACTGATTGGTGGCACACAGATGCTGGTGCATGCGAGAAAGGATGAAAAATTAACTGATGAGAAAAAGATCAAAACATACCAAACTCACCTTAAAGGCAGGCTAAATAAAGGAACAGAGGGAAGGGAAGGGAAGGGAAGGGAAGGGAAGGGAAGGGAAGGGAAGGGAAGGGAAGGGAAGGGAAGGGAAGGGAAAAGGAAATAAAGTCACAAGAATAAGCATTGCCTTGTTGGCCTATGCAGTAAGTCTTCTATGTCAGAATACCTGGGGTGAGATAGGATGTCCAACAAGGGAAACAGAGCATGTACACAGACAAAAAGCTAAGCTAGACCTGACATTGCTTGCATGGATGCCATCAGTAAGCATGTTTCCTTTCTTAAGTAAGCTGTAGATTGTGGGCTCTGTGAAGAGCAGCAAAACCACAGTGAGAAGGAGAGAGATGAATCCTTTCCATGATTGTTGAGATGCCAATAGAAAATGTCCCTCCCAAGTTATGACTTGTAACTAGAGAAAGTCACTGTTGGCCCCAACAAGGGCTTCTCTCCTTGTGGCAGCAGCAGCTTCATTGGGCCAATTTTCATTGGCACCACGTCAAAGGGGTACAAAACTTCAGACCTACAGGGTGAACTTGACCCTCATGAGTTCCCAGTCCTGGAGTTCCCCTGAGGAAGGTCCCCTTCTCTTGGTCCTGCCTCTGTTCCCCCAGCCACCCATATTTTCTGGCCTTTGTGTGGTTCCCTCCCTTTCCTAAGAGCCCAAATGCTTACATACTGGCAGTGCAAGCTTTAAGATATAAAATGCTGCTATTGTTGGATTTTGACCCTGCCCAACACTGGAATCTGGCCCCAAGAGCATTTCCCAAATGGAATGCAGTCCTCAGAATGAAAGTGATCCAACACCCTGGGTTAATCTTTGTGATCCTGCAGCTGCATTCAACAGTTATTTTATTTTTGGACAATTAAAAGCACATATTAATTGCATGCATGTGATTAGCATTATACCTAGTTTGGCTCCAAAGATGCTTTTTTGAGTGGGGGAGCACTGGCAGAGCATTGGAATAAAATGGCATTTTTCTGACTAGGCTTAGACCTTAAAAATTCCAGCCCTTTCCTAACACATCCTTCCGATCTAAAACCTGGGGAAATTTGGGTGACGTCCGATATCTTTGGTGATATGGGTGGTTCCCAGAAGCAGAGCCCCATGTTGCTTTTCCTTATCAACAGCACGGGAATGCAATGTGTGATTCTGATCCCATGCCAAATGCAATTGTTCCTGCCCAGCTCCTTGCTTGAAGTGCTACGAACCAAACACCTACAGATGTAGCACGGAGCATGCTGCCCCGCCCTCCAGTGTCTGAAGGAATAGAGTCATATCACAGCAAAGGGCTGCTCTATGCAGCGATGTGACAGATCAGGTCAAACATTTAGAAACTGTCAGTTCAAATGATATCTCGAGGTCGGAGGTTCCTGAGCTGGTGAATGTTGATATTTCTGTGCCCCTTTGTGTTTTGTGACATAGGCTTTTTGTAAATTCCACCACAGTGGGAAGAGGCTCACTTCTGCCGAAGAGCTGGGTGCTCAGCTGTTTACCAGAGAGGCATTGTTTATGTTTGCTAAAGACCGGCACAAATGTATAAAATATCTGGAGTGAAATGGGATTCCTGAAGTGTCCTGGAGACATGATACCCAGTCCTGAATCCATGTGACAGTAGCACAATTCTAGAATCATGGGGTTGCAGGAGGATTTGAACAAGTGAAAGGAGGTAGTGGGGTTACGTGTACAGCTGCTCCCAAATTCCATTATTTGATGGCCTTAAGGGTGGGCAAGCCGGTGCCTACAGCAGGCTGGGGCAAGGAAAGGAGGGGATAAGAGAAAACATGTTTCACTCCTTTTTTCCACTATTCTGCAGGTTGTTTGTGTATTAAGTACAAAAATCTAAAAAACCCTCCCAAATTTCCATCCATTAATATGAGCCTCTCATTCATTCATTCATTCATTCCACGTTTATACCACCCAATAGCTGTGGCTCTCTGGGTGGTTAACAAATATTAAAAGTATACAAACAAGAAAGAAAGAACAAATCATGGTTATCATTATTACATGAATAACGTGCCTTTCTTCCTCTTGCAAGGAATCCAAGGTGGCTTATAAAATCCTCTCCATTGACCCTGTGAGGTGGGTCAGGTTGAACATGAGTGAATAGATTAAGATCAGTCAGGGAGCTTCATGTGTAAACTAGAACCTGGACTTTCCAAGTCCCGGGCCTAAACTGTTGCACTATACCTGCTGGGGGTGAGAAAGCTAAGCACTCTTGGAGCACAATCTCAAGGCCACTTGCCTGGACTTCGGAGGAGGAGGAGGAGGAGGAGGAGGAGGAGGAGGAGGAGGAGGAGGAGGAGGAG
>JAIXND010000754.1:68445965-68544307 GCA_023646645.1 Varanus salvator macromaculatus | reverse complement strand
CTTCCCTTCCCTTCCCTTCCCTTCCCTTCCCTTCCCTTCCCTTCCCTGAGTTCTAATTGCTTTCTGGTAAAAAGCAGTTTATTAAATGGGCATGCAAAGAACACTGTTCATTTTAAAGCCCAGCATTTAAAAATGGATTTGGGAATTTTAGTATGATGCTAATAATGTAAAGAAATAAATATCCAAATAGATAAGGCATCAACCTGAGCACTTAGGATCTTCCTAGCTTCACTTAAAGTGTTGCATGTTGGCGTGTGTAACTGCACAACAAAGAAGGTTTCCTATCCACTTTCACCAAAAAGAGCTCTCTCTCTGTGTAATGCACACCTGTGAGAAATCAATTGGAAAATCCCTAGCTCCTCACAATTTTCCTTGTCTAGCAGGGGAGGCTGGCCTGGTGACTTCTATATGACTGGGCCCGTATCCAGTGTAGCTTTTGTTCTGACATTTACAGGAGCTATCCATGGTCCTGAAACTTATCCCTAAATGGGTTTGTGAACATATGCTATCACAGGCCAATAGCCTTGCTTGCTGTGTGCTACCTTTGTTTTCACAGTGGCTTGCCTGTGTACACCAGTTGCTGCGGAGCTTGGGCAGTGTCCATCCTATTTGAAGGATCCTGTCGGCAGTGGTTTGCCACTGTGTGACCAGAGTGCTAAAGTAGATGGACCATTGGTCTGATCCAACATGGTTTTTCTTAAGTTCTCACATTCCTATGATCATGGAGCACCCTCAATTGGGATTCCTGCAGATGAAGGAGTTACCAGTCTCCCACTGCCAAGTAGAGCAAAAACAATCCAATAAAGCCTACTATAATACTGACTCCCCTAATCAAAGACAAGGGACTGCAGGTGGCGCAGTGGTTTGAACCGCTGTGCTGCTGGGCTGGTTGACCGAAAGGTCGCCAGTTCGAATCTGCACACGGGGTGAGCTCCCGTGCACCATCCCAGCTCCTGCCAACCTTGCAGTTCGAAAGCATGCAAATGCAAGTAGATAAAAAGGTACCACTTCGGTGGGCAGGCAACAGCGTTCCGTGCACTTTGGTGTTTAGTCATGCCAGCCACATGACCACGGAGACTGTCTGCGGACAAACGCTGGCTCCCTCGGCTAGGAAACGGAGATGAGCACCGCACCCTAGAGTCAGGCATGACTGGACTTAACGTTAAGGGGAAGCCTTTGCCTTTACCTTTAATCAAAGACAATGCCAAGGAAAGACAACACACTAAAGACAACAAATAAGTCTCTGTAAAAGGTGGTCAGCTCCTCAGATAGTGGGCAAATAGAAGAGTTTTGATGTCTTCCCACCCCAAGTTGTACCTCATTGGGCAGGAGAAGCTTTATAAAGTCCTCCTTCCAATTTCTTATGCCAAATATGGTAGAGACTGGATCATTAGCCAAACATCACAAGCAACCAAACTCAAGGCTTATGAGTTGTTTTAGAAACAAATCAAATAGGCACCATGTATGTTTCCAGGTGGAATGGATGCACACCTGAAAATAAAACCATGACAATTTGCCAATTACACATTTTGGGTAGCCAGGGAAGGGATAAACTGCGAGTCAGTGTAGTGTGGTGGTTAAGAGCATGCCACTAGGGCTCGGGCGACCTGGGTTCTAGTCCCTGCTCAGCCATGGAGCCAACTGGGTGATCCTGGGCCAGGCACAGACTTCAGCCCAACCTACTTCACAATGTTGTTGTGGTGATAAGATTGAGAACAGGAGAAGGAGAATTATGTAAGTTGCTTTGACTTCATTGGAAAAAAGTGGGATAAAAATACAAAAGAAATGAAAAAAAACCCAACAACAGCCAGAGGACAAAACACTGCACACAAGCTTTTCATGTCTGTCTATTGCATTTCTGTAGTTCCCAATAGCCAAAACTCTCTGGGAAGTTTACAAAGACCTTAAAAATGAAGGACCTGTAGCGAATATATTAACAAGTGAGCACTCAAACATAAACAGACACCACACAGACAATTTTAACAATCAACAGTAAGAAATCCCACGACCTGCTTAAAATACCTAAGCAAAGAAGCAGATCTTAATCCAGTGCAGAAAAAGATAGTTATGCTGGTGTCTGCTGGGCCCCGCTGGGGAGTTGGGGGCTAGCAGTTTAAGCTTATTCATTTGCCACACAACCACCCACTTCCAAAGAGAGATGCTGCTATACCGTTTTTAAGAGTGTTTAAGTTCTTTATCTCCTTAAGGAGGGGAAGTGCTGAAAGCAAAAGTTCCAACTCTTGCATTCATGCGCCTTCTGTCTGGATCCCCTTCTTTGAGCACTCTCATTTTGGCACTGCTTTTCTTCCACTCTGGGAGAAATAAAGCATCCATGAAATTGTCAACTGCAGTCTCTTGAAAAATGCACTGGAGAGTAAACGGAGGCATGGACATGCCCCCTGACAAAACCAAAACCTTGCCTTGCTTCTTTCCCATGTCTTTGCATTTCAGTCTTAGAACGGTGCCTAACACACGCTGTAAGTGAAGGACAACCATAGCCTCTCCCTGCATTTGCAGCAAGTGAAAAGTAAAGTCTGCCCTAGAGTCACACCAAGATGTCTCATCTTCCCAGACCCATGCTCAGCATTATCTTCCAGGTGGAAGGCAGAGATCAAAGCATGTTAACATTAAATCAAAAGCCCAGCTGTGTCATAACCCATCCATCTGTTCATGCAACTGGGCAATGCCATCATTTCGTAGCTATAATATTAGTGAATCAGACTAGCCACTAAGAAATTTGGCATATTGGCAGTGAAAACCTATTTTTGCATCTCTGTGGAAGGATTTTGAAAATGGCAAAAGCAATACAAGGCACGCTGACAAGAGCTGTCTTGGAGCTGGAGTTTCACATACAAGCCAAACAAGTTGATCAGGATATGTACCAGGGAACAGTGCAGAGAAGCAGATAACCATGGTGGCTCATGCAAGAAGGGGCTTCCATGCACAGCTTGTGTGTTCCCCACAACACCAGAGAAAATGCCCTCCACACTTAGCAACATTTCAGAATCCAGGAACAATAGCAGGTGAATAAAAGGTATCCAATAGACATGGCAGCTAACAGAAGATCCTAGGGTAGGCATGCTGCAAATATTAAAAGGGCAAAATTCTTTCAAAGAGAAGAACAGGAGACGAGCCCTGCTGGATCCCAGCAAGGGCCACTTAGTCCAGCACTTCCTTCACACAGTGGCCAGCAATCTGCCTATAGGGTCCTGCAAGCAGGACACAAGCCCCTCCTGCCCAGGCTTCCCAGCAACTGGTGCACTGCCTTTGATACTGGAAGTAGGATACAGCCACTGGTGCTAGTAGCCATGGATAGTCTTCTCCTCCACAATTCTGCCCAATCCTCTTTTCAAGCTTCAAAGTGTGCCCTCAGCTGTTGTTTTCTTAATTGTTGTAGATAAATATTTGCAAGGCTCTAGAGGCAGTCCATCTGCAAACACCTTGAAAACGACGCAGTGATTAGTAGAAGCCAACGTGGATTTCTCAAGAATAAATCCCACCAGACTAATCTGATTTCATGTTTTGATTGGATAGCTTCCCTGATAGATTGCAGGAATGCTGTGGACAGAATCTACCTTGACTTCAGCAAAGCTTTTGAAAACCTGCCCCATGATTGTAAACTACCCTAATTAGCAAACTAGCTAAAAGTGGGCTAGATGGAACAATGATCAGGTGGATCCACAACCAGCTGCAGAATTGGAGTCAAAGAGAGCTCATTGATGGCACCTTTTCAAACTAGGGAGAGGTAACAATTGAGAAGAGAAGATGGAGGAGAGATATGATAGCATGCTATATGAAATGCTAGTCCCTCTTTACTCAGCACTGCTTAGGCCTCATTTGGAGTATTGTGTCCTGGGCACCACAGTTTAAGAAAGATTCAGATAAGCTGGATGGGGTTCTGAAGAAGGCAACAAGGCTCACCTGGGAACTGGAAAGAAAGCCCTATGAGGAGCAATTGAAAGAACTGGGCATGTATAGCCTCACGAAAAGCGAGGTTGTGGCCTAGGGAGGTTGTGGGTTCTCCCATGCTAGAGGCATTCAAGCTGCAACTGAGAGGAACGGTTTAACTTGGAATCCTGCACTGAGCAAGGGGTTGAACCCAAAGGCCCTCTGGTTTCTTCCAATTATACTATTCTACAATTCTATGATTCTGTAGCCTCCAAGGATTCAAGGTACTCTACAAGTACCTCGAAGGCTGTCACAAAGAGGAAGGACAGCCTCACTAATTCCTCAGTGCAGTACACAGAACAACAAACTTAAACTGCATAATGCCAGATTTAGGCTGGACATCAGGAAAAGCTTCCTAACCATCACAGCAATATGGCAGAGGAACCAGTTGCCATAAGAGGTGGTGGGCTCTCCCACACTAGAGACATTCAGGGTGGAACTGGACAGTCAACAGAGTGCGATGGTGTAACTTGGAATCCTGCACCAGCAGAGGGTCGGACCCGATTGCCTTCTTGGCTCCTTTTTACTGTACTAATCTATGAATCTATGATTCAGGAGGATTTCCCATTCTGTCTACTGCCATCTATGGGGAAGGGCAGGGAAATGCACAGGGTGGACTGACCTCTCTTTGCTCCCAAGCTTGCTTTATTCTAGTACAGAACACCTCAATGGGGCAAGAGTGGCTGGGCCTTGTGCCCACCAGAGACGCCCGGAGGACTCTCAGGAATGCATCTGGAGCCATTCTAATGGACCTAATGGACCCTACTATAGGGTTCAGCCCATCGGTATGTCAGAGGCCAAGCGCAGAGCAATGCTGTAGAGCAGGGTGGTAGCAGGAACACAGAAAGCTGCCTTTCTGTCAAGCCAGGTCTGTCTCCTCATCCACCCAACCCACTGTTGCTTGCTCCATCTTCCCAATGGGATGACCTTCAGGTACTCTGGGCTACACCTTCCAGCAGTCCCTGGAAACATTTTTGGAGAGTAGGATTGAAGATGCCATTCCTGTGACTGGCTCCCTGATTGTTTTAGTGGGAAATGTCAAGGACTGAAGCTGGCAGCTTCTGCCTGCACATCAGGTGGTCCTCCACAGAGATGCAGGGAAGAATTGTCTGTATTCGCAGCTGGGATATTCAAGAGCTGGCCAGTGCAGAAGCTCGGAGCTTTGTTGTTCTTTCATAATTGCTCATGGCTGCTTTGGAGATGGAGAGGTCTGTTTCCCATTGTATCTACCCTTGAAGACAAGAGAGACATGAGCAAAACTCTGCCTATAATAAGCCCAGCTGATTACCATTTACTTTGAGAAATACTCTGCTTACAAAAGAAAAGACATACCTATTGCTGCGATTCTCAAAAGAAGGCTATATAATGCCGCAGCCTAAAAGAAAGAGAAATAACGCTACCGTAGCAGTAAACATGTGTTAGGTTGTCATGACAACCCCCATCTCTGAGGTACCAAAGAGCTTGAGGGAAAAGGGGGTGGGGGGGGCACATCAGGGAGAAAACTTTGCAAACAGAAACAGCCAGGAGTTCTGCATCCTCCTACCTATTTATACAGCACTTCTCATGGGCAGAGTGTTTCGACACTTTTATTAGGAATACTGCCCCATAATAACTCTTTAAGGTAAGCAATTTTAATGTCCAATTTAGATGGCTCTGGGAGAGTTATTTGCCCAGTGCCTCTTGGGTACAGATTCTTTAGCAGTTAGGTACTGAGATATAGGGTGACCCTAGAAAAACTAGTTCAAAGTGGTGGCAAAGTCCATTATTAGTTGAGCGAGGATCATTTATGCCATATAGGACCATGTTATTATGAGTGGAAGATGGGAGAATGCTTGGGATAATGGGAAATAGTTGTGTGGGGGAGAAGTAAAGATGTGCAAACATTAAATCTGTTCTCTCTCTATTTTGCAGACTGATGGGGGTCTTTTGTTCCATAGACTCCTCATTGCAAGGTTAGATTTTATGCAAATGCATTTGTATGCATTTGAAAATTTGCAGTTCTGAAAATGTGCAGATCCATACATTATATGCTTATTGTCCCCAAATGCACATTTTTACACTTTAGCCTAGTGAGGGAACTTGCATTTTCAGTCAGTTTTTTCATCTTTCATATTGTCGAGGACTCGATTTACATAAAATTATGGAAAGTAAAAAGACCAGTCAGCAAGTGCACAGAATCCATGCAAAAAGCCAGTCTGCAGCAGATTCTGTGGGTCAGCCCCAGAGAAATCCAAATGTCAGAATCCATTGTGGATTCCTGCAACACCTTTTGTAGGGAGTGTCTGCTACTTCTTGCTGGCAGTTGGAGACAAGCTGCCGATGGGTGGTACGTTAGAAGGCAGGAGGCCAGGGGGAACCTGCAAGCCAGAGGCTGGGCAGTGCTGAGGGCTGGCCTGGGATCTGCCCCAGCAAGGAGTTGACTTGATTGATTTATCAAGCATGCAGTCCTGTGCATGTTTAGGCAGGAAACAAAACTACAAGTCCCAGCATGCCCCAGCCGGCATGGAAGATCTTCAGTAGCAGCAGCTGACCCTCCACACCCTGTTCTTGCATGCAATTGGTTCCAGTTTTCAATATGCTATAGGAAATGTGTGCAAAGTTACATCTATGTTAGGGGAAATACTGTGCCAAACACTGTGCTATGACAATCTAAAAGGATTGTCTCAATCCTTTGGAACTGAGGAAGCACATTCTGGCTTCCTGTTAAACATTTACAGTGGACCAGAAGGTCCACTGAGCTGGGAAAAAAACCATGCCAGCTCCTCTCCCTGCAGCCAGTGCTTCTTTCCCTCTTTCTTACTCCCTTCATGTGAAGCCCAAGCTTTCAGTATCTGACATTCTCAAGCTTGATAAAACCTGCAGGCTTGTATTGCCTGCTTCACATCCCAAGGACTCTTCTCTTTGTGTGCCATTATCTTTTCAATAATACCTATCCAAACCTGAACACTGCAGCACCTTCTTTCTGTAAGATCTAATATGGATTTTTATAAACATATTTACCAATCCCCACCCCTCCCCACATGCACACACTAAATTATTTGTTTAGTGTGTCCCTAAAAGCATCTTGGAGTATGTGTTATAAATTAGAACTTACCAAATGGGAGTGTTGGGGAGCAAGATCTATAAAGATCTTGAAGAGGAGTACCATTCAGTATGTAGAGAATACTCATGGGTATTCAAAGTGAAGTTTAATTTCCCATCTTGTTAGTGAATTGCTGGCTTTGCTAAAGAGCTTTGCCTTGCCATACAGAAGAGTGCAAAAGCAAACACACAAATGAGTTGGAGCTTAAAAGGGTACCCTGAGACAAAAGAAAAGATGACAGAAAGGTTTAGTTGGGACTTGCAACAAAATATTGCTCCTGTTTACAGTTCCAATCAGCCAGCCTTGTCCTTCTCCATGTTACATCTTTACATGCCTTCTCCCACTGGCTTTCCAGTCCCCTGCAATATTTGATGGCCACTGTGCAGGCCAACTTGGGCTATTTCTGGGAATCCTCCCAACTCAGGAATTCTTTTATCATTCTGCAGTCTTTGTGGCATTTTCCAGGTTGCTAATGCTTCCCTCTTAGGTGTAGATGGTGCTGTTTTGGTACATCAACCACAACACCCATCACCCGAACATCAGAAATGCAAGGAATGATCCACTCTTGATTCATCCCCAAACAGCCTAGTAAGTTCTCACAGAAATCATTTTGGGAAATACAAAACAGCCCACATCATTGGGTGTTCTTTGCTACATGAGCAGAATTTTAAAAGCCTTGAAAGTAAATGTTTTAGATATGTCTGGGCTCAGACTCAGCTGAACACCTGCACGAGCAGAAGGCAAGTCTACTCATAGAAGGGGATGTGTGTGTGTCCTGGATTTTGGTTGATTTTTCATTCCAATTATAATTCATTTGCTTGAGATTAAGAGGACAACTAAGGCAACATGAATAACCGTATATGCACAAAGAGTTCATGTCCAGTGTTGAGATGAAATGATGTGGTATAACAGAAGAAAACAAGTTTGTGTGAGCTGAACAGGCACATTAAAATGTTTTAGCTGAACGTGTCTTTTCAAACTGATTGATGGACATAAGGAGGGCTCAGGAACAGACAGGTGATGATTAATACATATTAGATGACGGACAGCACAGAAAGCTGCTTTCTGTTCTGCCAGACCTTTCATTTATCTAGATCAGGGAGAACAAGTGTGATATGGTGGTTAGAATGGAGTGAAATTCTGGAGATCCGAGTTTTAGTCCCCACTCAGCCAGGAAACTCACAGGGTAATTTTGGGCCAGTCACAACAATGGGTTTGTTGTAAGAATAAGAATAAGAAGGAGGAGAACTATGTCTGCCACCTTGGGTTCCTTGCAGGAGGAGGACAAGTGGGGTATAAATGTAATGCAATGGATTATCGTTATTGTCAACAACGACTGGCAGAGGCTGCCGATTGAACCAGGAATCTTCTACATTCCAGGCACTAAGGCATTTCCCCTCAAAGCACTCATTGAAGCAAAAAGGTTTGACTCTCCTTCCTTCAAAGGAATCACCGAGGTCAGGTTTGACCAAGCTGAGCTTGGTGGACCAATTTCTCTATGAGAACTAGAGGTTGTGCATGACCCTGACCAGTCTTTTAGCTGGCATGATTTACGATGCTGCAATCCAGTCATAGAGTGGCAGCAAGATTAATAACTGGGACCAGCTGATCTGAACTATATAAGACCAAAAATAGCCCACTTGTGCGGGGAGCCGGTATACTTCCAAGCTGATCCAAGGCACTGCTTTTAACCTACAATGTTCTACATGGCTTGGGGGCGCACTGCCTGATAGATTTTAGCAAAGCCTTCGACAAAGAGCCCCATGACATCCTGATTACAAAACTAGCAAAAAGTGGGCTAGTGGATCCACAATAGGCTGCAAAATCAGACTCCAAGAGTGCTCATAAATGGCACATTCTCAGTGGTCCTTGCTGTTCTCAGGATCTAAGCCAATGTTTCTGAGTTGACTTGGAAGAGATATAATGTACTAGGCAGATGTTTGCAGTAAGAAGATCATGTTGATTTCAAATCTATCCTTCTATTAGCATACTGAGAAAAGCTCAGTGGGGACAGCTTTTGGAGAGCTAAATGTTTCTAGCAATCTGATATTCATTGCAAGAAGAGCACTTTCAAAAATGACTATGTGCAGGTAAAGAGCTAGCACATCTGGGAGAAATGTTGCACTGAATTCCTGCTTTCAGGGAGGACCTTTAAAGTAAATAGAGGAGGACAATCATAAACATGATCCACCGCATGAGGAGTTACAATCCTCTCTGCTAAACTCCACCACCCCACTTCTGCTGCATGTGTAGAGCCAACTCAAGTGCGGGCCGATCTGTGATATCAACAATTCACTTATGTAACAGTCCCCCATGCATACCTGTCTTTTGGGGGTCAGCAAGGATGTCTGTGCCATCCTTGTAGAAGATATAAACAAGGTTGCTAGGCTACAGCAGAAAAAGCAAAAAGTAAAAAAAAGCTCTCAGAAAAGGAAGAGATGGAAGGACGGCAGTTCTCATGATGCTTAAAGCACCATCAGCTATGCATGGCTAGAAATATCTGCAGGGCTGAATAACATGGTCTGGGACCAGTCTGAATCCAACATATTGAACAGCCTGGGGTAATGTGTTTTAATGCATGTTAACAAAGTGCAGGAACTACCATGTGTATTGAATGATCTTTTTGAGGGGAGATAAAACTGTTCCTGCTTTGGTGAGATAGAAGTACTTCACATGGCTTATCTCAGTAATCTTTACGAATCAGTATCAATATTTCCACATTGCAGAAGGGGGCAAGGCCATCTTTCTTTGCCTATTTGAGGGACTTTGGCTACCTGTCCCATTGAATTCAAGGGGACTTAGTTCTGAGTAGTCATGCAGATCCACTCTTCTGGGCTCTGAAAAATAGCACACAGTAGCAATACATTTAAATTATACTGCTACTGCATTGTACATACAATTGCGATAAATTGTATTGCAATTGTATGAACAATTGAAAAACAAATTTTATCAACAATAGAGGATGGAGGATGGGACAGCACCAGAATACATCATATTCTGGCAGCTCCAGTCTCCTTCCCTCCCCACCCTGCAGAATGACCCGAAATCCCTTCTCTGGCGTTGCTCTTATGATCTTGGAGATGCGGCCAGCATGGTTCTTTCCAAGCTGAGCACAGATCCCAGGTCCAAGCTTGGCATTCTGCTTCCTCATTTGGATCTGGGAACTGAAAAATCCCATGGCCCTTTAGAGGCTGACCAGGAGCCACAGGATTGACCAGCTTAAAAGCAGTAAGCAGTTATCTGAGCAGTAACAAAAGCGATCTTCTCCCAGGCATTAGGTGACATGTGATGGACCTTTTCAATGTTAGTTCTTTCACTGGGTCCTGGCCCTTCTCTGAATTCTGCAATGGCCCTCAGTGCAGGTGTGTGTGGCAGGGGAGGGGTGCTGTCCCTCATTCCAGGGAAGTGGTGGAGGCAGTCCCTGCCAAAATTCATCATTCAGTTTCTTGAATGCTTCCTTCCCTGTTAAGGAGGCTTCCATCATTCTGCCTCTTCCTCAGGGTGCTTTGTAATTCATTGCAGTGGTGTCTTACTGAATCCCTGCTGGATGCAGTGTGCGTGTTCTTCCTATTGCGCATCTCTGCATTGCCCTGCAGCCTCCCTGGCTGCCCACACTTCTTGAGGCAGAAGAGCCTGTGGAAGGGATGCCAATGTCTTTCCCTGGGCTCTGATGGAAGAGTGCGGATCCGAGGGGGCTGCAGGCTCTGGAGAAGAGATTGCCCAGTGTAAAGGAGGACACCCGTACACACTCTGGCCAAATCCTAAGTAAAGAAAATCATGAGGCTGTCTTCAAAATGTTCTTCACTGTTGAATTTCCTTTTGGAAGCCATCTTATTTCTATCAAGTGGAATAAGAATGGTAAAAAAGCAGAAGCAGTTTTGGCTCAACAGTAATTTTTACGGACCTGTTGCTGGTTGGGTTCTTAAAAACAGACGTTTGAGCTACAGGGTAATTTTCCAAGTACAGAAGCCCCAGTGGTCAATGCCAGAAGCCTGGCCTGTGCAAATTAAGTGCCCTGGCCATGTGGAACAGCCCAAACCTGCAAGAAATTGTGTCCTGCATAAAGGCGCTCTGCTGTTTGAAAGCAAGGTGGCAGCACTCCTGGTTGCTGGGATGGGAACGATCAGACTGTCCTTGTCTGAGGGGATGACCTTGGCGCAACGGCCCTCTGACCTTCGCTGAGCCTCTGCCCCAATTTGTGAACAGGATCCCTGCCTTGGACACGGGCGTTCGAGCCACTTCAGCTTGAAAAGGCGTCTTGATCTCCTTGTCCATTGCCAAGTGGGGGACAAATGATGCAAAATACAGAGCCTTCTCTCCCCTAAAGACCAAGATGTTGAACCTGAGATGAATTCAGGTTCACCAGGGGAAAATGTTCCTTTGCTTTTCTGCCTCAAGTGCTACCACCTCAGTGTATGTGCATTAAATTTAAATCTATGGGTTTGTTTGTAAAATTCATTTGGATATTCCTTTGGTAAAGCTGAAGGAAAACAGTTGATGACCTCAGGGATAGTTCAGTGTTTTGCAAGTATTATTTATTAAGGAGAACCACAGTTCCTTATGTGAATATCCCCAAATACTCCTTTTGGTAGGTCTGTTGTCTACTTTGGTATGTTCCCTTTAGCCATCTACAGAATATTATTTAAGTGGTAAAGTGAAGAGACCTCCTGTGGCTTAATTTAACAGTGGGTAAACATGTATGACTGACAAGAGTGTTTTGTACAGTCTAATAGATGGCTGTTGGATTGTTCAAGGTTAATAACTTATACAATGAGAAACAGGCACTCTTCTTTGTCATGGCAAAGGAACAGAATGGCTGTTTGCTGGCTTAAAAGTAGCTGCAGTTCACCAGGTGGCTCTTCATGTCATCAAAGACTTCTTGAGGACCTCCAGGTTCTATCTATCAATCAATATTGGTAGGGCTGAAAAGTGATAGAAAAGCTCTTTAGATGCATTAAAATAAGTGATATTGAATCTAAAGCACCCCATTTCCAGTTCCTAAGACAATGACAGTGGTTTATGTAGTACTCCTTTTGTTCTATCATCAGATGGATTGGTATTCTGTGCACATTGCACAGGGTGTTCCCACATGAGGCATTCATTGTGTTCTTGTGATTCCTCAGTCAGGCAAGTTTGTGGGTCTTTTCATGATGTCCTTGACCTTCAGAACCTCTCCTGTGTTTCTAAGTTCTTTTGGTGGGTTTACTTTAGAGTGAGCAACTATAAAGTTTGGTATTATGTTTTAAGTTGCAACAAACTGGAACAAAAGCCTTGTGAGAAGCCACAAGTCCACTCTATTGCAGCTATACCATAGTGTTATTGTAGACGGTTAATCAAATAAATAGAAATGGAGAGAAAGGAAATTGGTGGGGATGAGGGAAACTGCAGAAAGAACACACTTTTCCTCCTGTAATTAAAATGGAAGAAGATGGAGCAGGTCAAACTTTTAAGGTGAAGAGGAACATGATCTGCTTCACGCTGTGCCAGAGGGAGCCTGTTTGTAGATTGCCTTTAGGCTTGGTGGCACCCATGTTCAAGTTTGACAAGGAAGCATTTTGCATGAGTTGCTTCATGTCTACATATAGCCTGAAGTGTCTGATGAGAACTGAACTAACTTAATTTTGTTTGTGGTATAGGAGCATAACACAGAATATTCTTCATTTCAAATGCTCAAATTGTTGGGAAAAAAAAGGTTGGCACTTCCTCCTGATGATAAGTAGTACCAAATTAAATTGCAAATTATTTGCATAGCACCCCCCACCCAGCATCTTCAGAAAGCACCCACTGAGGTTCTGCAAGCTGTATTCCCCTTTAGTACTTTCTTTTTCTGATGCCACAAAACTCTTTAACATTTTTGAATTGTTGACCACCACAGTATTTACCACAGATTTCCATGCCTGGGAAATGAATGTTATCACTTTAAGAACTGTTATTCCTTTACTTCATCTGTTTTTTAGCCTTTTGCCCCAAATGCTGATTTATTATAACTTCTTTAAAAGCCTTTTCCATGAATAAATTATAGGAATGAATGGAGATCTTTCTGAGAAAACAGCAACAAGTTATTTATGGCTCACCAATGCTCCTTCCAGGAAATAAAGGAAATGTACAGAAGTCTCATAATTGGCACATTTGCTCCTGTTTACTCAGCTTGAAGGCAAAACACACATAAAGTCCAAAGCTTTGGGTCAGTGAATTAATGACATGTAGCTATTCCTTGCTTCAGTTGCATTGGATTACACACCCACACACACACACACTTCACTTCAACCCTCACCAAAAAAGAAAAGAAAAGGGAAAAAAAACCCCTCAGCAGTATATTTTCCTGCAAACATTTTCAGGCTTTTAAAATATACTTTGAAAAAACCCTCAACTGTACTTTTTCCATTATACTTCAAAGAAGTCTTTTGTTCTGTTACTGCTTTGGAGACACAACCTGGACAGACTTTTCCATCCCTCAAGATTCCAGCTGATTAGGATCTTCTTATCTAATACGATGATGACTGGGCTGCTAATTTCTGTATTTAGCCATTCCGTTTGACAGGGTGGTGTCTTGAGTTAGAAGGGCTTTTCCTGAGGGACTTAATGAGCACTCACATGCCAGTCAGGCATTAAACAAAGCACTGTGCCACTTCTCCCTTCAGCTCAAACTTTCCTCTCCTCTCTTCTCCTCTCCTCTTTTAAAGAAAGGATGTGTGTTTATAGCCTTCCCTAAAAAAATAAACAAAGAACTTTGTGTGTGTAAAGTGGGAAACATGGAGCATTAAGATGCATACTAATAAGTGTACAAGCAAGCTGGACCTTTTCATTGATCGAAAAGAATCTTCCGGTGTATGCCTGTTCCTCCACGTTACTCAATAAAATGGAAAGCAATTCTTGAAAATGAAACGAACAGCCAGCTGAAGCAAGAACAAACCACACACGTACTTTCAGCAGTTCTAGAAATTCAGAAGGATGCTTGGTGCAGAACATACTGTACAGCAGAAGCAACCGCAGAAGCATTACGAAAAGGAATAGGAGAAATCCATCCCTATGTAGTGACAGCATCACAGAGCCAATTCAGAGTGAGGACAAGGTTGCACTCTTTGTTCTGGATTGATAGTCATGTGGCCACTTAGATTTGAGAATGGCACTAAGACAATCCAGAGAAAGGGAAAGGCTTCCTTCCTGCATTCTGAGTGGGAAATTATTCACTGCTGTTCATATTTTCTTTCCCTTAAAAATTAAAATATGCCATTTGATTGTTAATGTGATCTTTGGTTAAGAGTCCCTCTTCCCATCAGCACTGCATTGATCTTATATAAATGCTACAATTACTGCATTACTCCTTTGGGACAAGCTGTTTTGGGTGCTGATGCCTATCCTGCCCTTCCTGTCTGGGCTTGAGCGATCCCTTCAAACAGAATTTGTGGCTGAAGGCGATCACTTCTGACCTGCAAACAGCAACCAAAGGAGGTGGGAAAAGGAGCTGCCAAAGGTGAATATTGCCTGTCAACCCAGCGCTGCAGGAGCCAACATTTTCACAGGCGCACACCAGGCTCCCTGGAGAGATTAAACAATGGAATAAGTTATTTATAAAGTACAAACATTTCAGTGTTGGCACCAGTCAGGCTAGCTCGAGGACACCTATGCCAGAGATGAGTTTAGAGAAACTCTTCACAAGTTTCCAAGGATTCCAGCAAGGCTGCAAACAACATTTGTAACTGTTACCCACTTTCAGAGGGTACTTTTTGGCCAGAACATCTGAGACCTTCTGGGAAGTTTTAAGAGCAGTGCAGTCCCATGCAGGTTTAGACAGAAAAGAGCCTGCAACTCCAAGCATGGCCCAGCCAACATGACTTTTTCTGCCCAGAATTGCATCTTAGGAACGTTGCACTTCATTATGGAAGTAAAACGTCTGGAGAATGTTGAGGGGCCCTTGATTATGCTGGCTATCCATACAACCGATGAAAAGGTAACATCTGGAACCAAGTCTGGTGAACATTTTACAGCAGCATGCTACAACCAACCAATGCCAGAGCGTTCTGTGCACAGACTTCAGCAAGAAAAGCAGTAATGAGAAAGCTGGGGCAAAATCCTTCAGTCTTCTTGTTAGCCCATGTACATTGCTCCATGAGCTTATTCCAGCAAAGGATTCTTGGCAAATAAACAACAGGCTGCATTTGCTGCCAAGGTCGCTGACAAATGAAAGGCTTATGCTGTTCTTTGTATGGGATTCGATAACAATTTTGCAAGTGCAGCCCCCCAGCTTTTTCGTAATTTGAGTCCAGATTGGAGAGAAAGCAGAGGAGAGCGCAGGAGGAGCACTGTGCCTGTAATCTGAAATCTCAAATCGCTGTTTGCAGAGAGCAGGGCAAACTTAGGATAGTGGCTGTATGCATCCTCTGAATCAGTTCTCCCCAAAGAGGAACATCAGACATCATTTTGATGAAATTCAAATTGTCCTCCACCATCAGCTAATACAATCCTTCTACAGCTGACCTTTGATATCCCTTGAAAATGTTGTGAACTTCCATAATAATGATGAGTTGCCACCCTTCTGGCTTGGCATACGGCTGCTCTCTACTTTATCTAAAAGTAAACAGATATTTTTAAAGAACAAGCTTTGCCATCCAGCCAGCATTTACTGCACAAAGATAAATAGGAAATTATACCTCTTACAAGTTCAGGCTATCAGGCTTAATAGACTGCACAGGTCAAACGGAAGAACAGGACATTGAATCGTTCAGATAGTCTTGTTTGCCATAAAGGAGCTGCGCTTGGATTGCAAATGCCTGTTTTCTAAGAATAAACTTGTTAAAGTAAAAATATAGGACAGTATGGATTCTCTTTGGGGTTTTGAGCTTGACAGAGCAGGTAAGCGCTCTGAGAACTGGGTAGGGCCAGATCTTGAACTCTGAGTTTAATTTATGGAAAATTCTGCACAAGATGCCAGTTAGTCCAAGGTGCCATCCCTTTAAAAGAGCCTAGCAATGATTTCCACTTATAGGAGGTGAAAGACTACTTTAGGATGGAAACAAGGGCAACTTGCACAGACAGCATGAGCAGGTCGGCATGTCTGTAGACACAGTTTTCCTAACTGGAGGCCAGTCACCCTCCTGTGGCAGCTCTTTCTTCAAACAAAGAGAGAATCAAACCTTAATCTATAGCCTGTACATAAATTTGGGATATAACAAAACTGATGGCTGCATCCTCACATTACCAAGGAGCTGGTGTGTTGGGTTCTGAAGACTAAGGATGGGTAGGAGAATGAGCTGTGCTGGGTGCCTTTGGTCTTGGCAGAAAGGTAGGGTAGACATCCAATAAATGAACTGTTTCCTTCACATAGTAATGCAAATTGCTCTACTGTTTTACTTCTAAGTGCAATATGCAAACTGAAATGCAGTTATCCTTCAAAATTCAGGCTTCTACAAATGTTGCAATAGGGTTCTCCAATCAAAAATGCATACATTTTGGAGAACGTTATGTTAAAAAGGTATTATATCAGGCATTGCTCACAAAAAATCTTTATATGGGGCAACACTGTATACAAACATGCACGTATATGCAAAGTATGTGCAGCAATTTTCACAGAAACCTGGAATGAACTGCACTGAATTTGAAAGCCACCTGAGAGTTCAAGGCATGTCAGTTGTAAGCTCTAAAACATGAGAAATTGAGAGAAAAGGGAATTGGCTGATTTGTGCATCCCTGCCCACAACTGCATATTAGCCTATTTCCTCATCTTGCTTTTTCCATTTTGACACAAGAGTGCCCCCATTTTTTAATTGGTGAACTCATTTGGACTTTTGAGAAAGTGTTGTGGGCACTGTCACAAAATGGTGGCCCGATGGGAGGACTTGCCCAGGGTGTGGCTCAGCATACCACATGAATATCCCAGAAGTTAGCTAGTTAAACTAAAAGAAGTATAACTTGCTCCATAATTAAAATGCAAGACAGAAGTGAGGTCTGAGGTGCAAAACCTGGAACTCTCCTTGAATCCAAATAAAGATTGCATTGGAGGGTAGCATTTTGCTTTGCAGCATGCCTGCTTCCCAGTTAATCCTTTTATTTATTTATGTATATATTTTATCTTATGAAAAGTCTGGCAAATGGCAAAAGCGATCTCCATGGAGACCCCTACTAACGCTTGTTCTTGCTTCATTGGAAAATCAATTGTGGCCATCAGCAGAACAATGACCTGCACTCTCACCCCAGCCTAACAATTTGTCAAGGTAGAACGTCTCCATGGATTACCTCTTAAATGTCTGTATTAGGCAGCCCTAAGATTGCTGAAGAATAAAATATATGTTCCTATTTGGTGAGATGGCACCACAGTTGGACATGACCTGAGCTCATTTCTAACACTTATTTAACCAACCACCACAACTACAACCATGCCTGGAGAAGACTTTCAAGCATATTAATCCTCCACCACCACCCATCCCAACCCATGTATTTAGAATTGCGTTATTGACCAAGACAGCCCTCTAATGGAGAGGGAGTATCAACATTTCAACATTAATCATTTCATAACAAAAACGAGATTACACATAGGAAAGATACAGATCCTGTGATTGATGTGAAAAGCTCGCAAAGCTACATTACAATGGAATGTGCAAGTGAACGTGTGAATATTTTCACCCAAAAAGGCCAGGGCAGCCCTCTGGATGTTCTGAGCGACAATTGCGACATCTGTTGGTCATGCTGCCTGATGCTGAGGGAGTTGAAGTCCAAAAGATCTGAAGGTCACACGACTAGACAAGTCTGGTCTAGGAGACCATACAGAGTGACTGCCACCCTGGAGGTGGGAACAATCCAGCCAAAGGTTCTTGAACTGAAGCTTGAAAACGCCAAAGGAGAGGTGACACTCCTTTGGATGTGTCGCTGCCCTTTGCACACGTGGGGCTGAGTCCTGACTTCAAGAGCAGATGGGGTGTATCAAGGTGGCCTCTCCATCACTATCTAACTACAGACCACGCATCTGCCACTTGGCCCCTCGGGCACTTTTCTTCTAGTTTGTACTGGGGGAAAGGTGAGGGGAAAGTGATGCTGGGTGACAAACCACAGAAAGATCCCTGCACTGGACTGTTGCACTTTGCTTTCTGCAGGGCTGTCTGTGAAGATGGCCCAGACTGTAGCTAACGCAAAATACTGCATCTCGATTGGGAAGGCATGACCCCAGTTCTTCAGGAATTCCCACGCAGGGTGCCAATCAGTTGCCGAGCCAAGTCTGGGGTGCTAAAAGATGAAGTCCTACTTGGCTTAGGACCTAATTACTGCCTCTTCCTTTGTGTACCTACCCAGACATTAAGTTCAAGTGGGGAAGACACTCAGATAGATACGTGGCAACCTCAGAGAGGGTGTTCTCCAAACAGGCAATCTGACTATGGAACACCCTCCACCTGATTTACAGGCACTGTTAAGCCTTTCACACTTTTGATACTAGATAAAAATCAAATACCTGACCCTGACGCCTGATACCTGACTCTTCCCTGTCTCTGACCATGCCTTAATGGTACCTGACTTTTGTTTGTTCATTCCCAACTTTGCCTTGGTCTCTGGTTCTTCTGTGCTCTGCTAAAACCTCTGCTCACCTCCATCATCCCTGGTCCTGATGCTCCAGCCATAGACACCTGCTGCCTATGTGGTGCAAAGGTGTGGTGGTTGTTCCCTGTGGGGATTTGGCTCAGTGGGAGCTATTTTTTGGAGTCCCACTTATGGGGAACTCCTAGGCTCAAGGGGCTCCTAGCTTATGAGCTATGGCTCAGTTTCCTTGCTGGAGCTTGGGATTGGGCTCAGCATCTCTGTGACTTGTCCTTCTGACTCAGCTGGTCAGAGTTCACATTGGAATGGTCATGTTGCAGACTTTGAAACCATCACCAGGTGACATTTCTAATATGTTTCAGAACATAACACTTGTTTAGCACATCATCTTGTGTAAAACTGTTTCCAGTGTTCACTCAACATGGAATTCCTGAATTGGGTTCACTACTCACACCAGAGATGTGCCTACACATATATCACACCAGTCACTTTTTGGGTGAGCCCATCCAACATCACTTGCCATGTCACTAATATATCAAAAATGGTCATGTTGTCTGACAGATCACTGCCAACTCCTATCACAAGAACAAATCCACTGATTGCTTCTTTGTTGGTAGAAAATTCAGGATGCTGGAGATAATGTTTTGTGCCCCCAAACCTATTTTGTGCAGCACATGATGTTAGGTGGCACAAATCAAGTGTCATATCTCCAACACTGTTCAGAAAGAAACACATCATCTTGAAGAGGGAATGGGAATGGGAAAGGAAGCCATAGAGAAACTTCATTTCATCACTATCAGACAACTGTATGATTTTGCCTTCTGGAAAAAGCATCTCTTGAGTTACACTTCAGCTTTCTTTGAGCAATAACTTCAGCAGCCACAGCCAAGTCATACAGCCCTCACAGCATTCTCAGATGCTAAATGGAAAGGGGATGTTTCCTCACTACTCAATTTCCTGGATGCCATTACTCGATCCAACCAAAACAGTTTTCAGTGGAGGACCTCTGTCACTTATTGGATTTTAAATGACTAGAGAAGTAGGCGGGGGAGAAATGGGAGGAAGAACGTTTATTTCTCCTCACTGAGCCAGATAACCACATATCTTATTTTTGGCATGAACAGTTTTTTGTTTCCAGCGGTTGATGGGATACTTTTCTTTTTTTTAAGGAAAAAAAGGATGATTTTGCTGTGTGCTGTTCAGCAGTATTAAAAAAAAATAATCAAGGGGACGATCCTGCTCAAATTGTAATTTCTGATTGGGTTTTACCTCTAGAGAAAAAACTATATCGAATCCATTCTGCTGTGCTCAAATGTCATGGGCTGATTCTGGACTCTGTGTTCTGCCTTCCCTGTCCTCATTTTGACTATGCTTTTTCCTCTCTCAAAAGTCAAACAAGTGTACACATGGTCAAGAGTATATTCTACATGTTCTCTAAATGCAAACGAAATACTCAGTTGTCAGCGGAGTACACTAAAGAAAGGGAATAAGTATAATTTGCATTTAGAAAGCGCCCTTCCACCTTCTATCACTGGAGATGAAAATGAGCGCCGAGTGTTTTTAAAAGCATCATCCTCAAACATCCTTGCTGTATCATTTTGGCCAGTTGAGGGGAAAAAGGGGGAAATGTTGTTTGCATAGGTGTCCTATGATGGGATGCCTCAGACCAATGTGTAATTCTGGAGGATGTGATAGCAAAGTTGGATGCATTTGTTGGGGTTTGGCTGAGCCCCGGATGCTGGTCACAAGGGGAACCCACAGAATATCCTGCACCTCCCTGCAGCAGTGGTTTCAGAGAGCAGTGCTGGGGGATGGCACTTCAGCCCCCTCTCATCTATGGGGTGCAGTACCCTAAGGCACTATTCCGCCTGCAGAGCTGTTTCACAGCTGTATCTGTCACAGCCATGTGGAGGGATTGCCTGGGGACGTGGAACAAGATGGAATCAGTCTGTGGATGATGCACAACTCTATTTTTCTACAATGTCTGAATCGGGTGTGGCTGTGCAGGATCTGGACCACTGCTTGGAAACACTAGTGGTTGGATGAGGACCAATGAGCTGAGTTTCCACCTCGGTGAAAGAGAAGTGGTGCTGATAGATAAGGCATGGAACTGAGTGAGTTGCTTGTCTTGAGTGAGGGTGACTCTGGCCCTGAAGGAACAGGTCCCTAGCCTGGGAGTGCTCCTAGCAGGAGCAGCTCTGGGTGGCTCACAGCTATGGCCTTGCTGGTCTGTGGTAACCTAGCCCTGCTGGTTCAGCACTTGGTAACCCCAAAAATGGATTCTTGTAATGCTCTCCATGTGGGACAACCCTATGCCTAGCAACAGTGACGCATGCATTGGTTACTTCCCGGTTGGATTTCTGTAACGTGCTCTACGTGGGGCTGCCCTTGAAGACAGTCCAGATACTTCAGATGGTGCAAAATAGAGCGGCCAGGTTGCTGATGGGGACTGGGCGTTATTCTCATATAATCCCAGTCCTCTACCAGCTTCACTGGCTCCCCATCGAAGTCCGGGCTCAATTCAAGGTGTTGGTAATCACTTATAAAGTCCTTAATGGCTTGGGACCCAGATACCTAAAAGAATGCCTGTGGCCATATTTGCCCTCCCGTCCCTTGAGATCGGCAGCAGAGGCTCTCCTCCGGGAACCTTCCATGAGAGATATCAGGAAGCAAAGCACCCGGAGGAGGGCTTTCTCTGTGGTGGCGCCCCATCTGTGGAATGCGCTCCCCAGAGAGGCTCGTCTGGCGCCGTCGTTATTTGTTTTTCAACGCCAGGCCAAGATCTTTTTATTCAAACAGTATTTTAATAATGTTTAATATTTTTATATTTTAATTGTGTCGCCAGTGTGTTTCCAGGTTTTAATTGTAATTGTTTTATTTGTTTGTTTTTGTGAGCCATCCTGAGGCTATGTAGCAAGGGGACGGCATATAAACACTTTAAATACATAAATAATAAATATGAAGGCTCCAGTTGTGATGGAATACACCTGTGAAGAGGTCTCTCTGTTGCATCCACATGAAAAGAACTGGCTGCCAGCCAGCTACTGGGCAACATTGAAAGCAAATAAAGCCCTGACCCATCAGGCTCACCTCACCTCTTCTGGACCTGTTCTGCTTTGTCCTCCTACTGTGTCTGTCGAAAGCTGAGGTCCCCCACTCCCACAACCATGCAGAAGTCACTGCCCTTTTTCATTGCAATGCATTCTTTACTGACCCCAAAGCACAAATCACCCAAAACGATTCTCTGAGCATGCACATAGTGGTTTGTTGAACCCAGTCTAATAATCCCCTCCAGGAACCTTCCTTACAAGCATGCCTGGGCTCCATCCCTGTAGGAGGGACCTTCTGAAAGTGAGCATGCCTCCTCCTCTTGCATCAATCACCCAATTGGGCTGCCCACCTCTGCTGATGCCTCATCATGGGGTAGAGCTGGGGCTGCCTGGCCTATATCAGAGAAACTCCATGTTCAGGGTTCCCTCCTGCCTCCTGTATATCTTGAATATCCCCATGGGCTGCCTGCCTGCCTACCTGTGGCATCTGGCCTTGAGATAAGTCTGTCTGCCTCATCCATTTCAAGTGTCTCAGCACAACCCATCCTCCCCAGCTCCCCTTTGATCTGCTTCACATTCCAACTCTGATTTTGATGAAACTCAGCCAGCAGTTGTTGAGAACAAAGAGTGTTGAGTACGGCAGCAATCGCCCCTGGAACGTGCTTCACACAAGAATAGGAAGATGTCTTTCATCTGATCTTCAGACATCTGCAGACTTTCTCTGATGGAGGATGAGTTTGTTTGTTTATTTATTTTTTCACTTGTATGCTGCTAACTATCCCAACAGGAATCTCTAGGTGGCTTACAACAATTATCAAAATGCAATTCTTAAAAGCAATTAAACAGTAAAAAAATCATATAAAAATAAAACAGCAAAAAAATCATTCTGGCCATTTTAAAATATGGTGAATTTAAAGGACAATCATACACATCATTTGCATTAAATAAGTTAGAACCAGTTGTTAAAATGCTTGGTAAAGAGAAATGTTTTTGCTTGACACTGAACAGAGATTAATGTTGGCACCAGGTGAAACACTCTGGAGAGCCTATCCCATAAAAGGGAGGCAGCCATGGAGAAGGCCAGTCTTCTCCTTGCCATCTCCCTCACCTCCTTGAGGGATGGCTATTTTAGAAGGATCTGCAGTAGATCTAAAATAGTGACTGCCAAGATCATACTCTTAGAGTAGACCAGTGACTATTTTACTGTGTTTTTGCTCCTATAGTTTATGTTTTTATCCCTTCTGTAAACTGATCTGGAAGCCCTCTGGAAAGTGGTATATACCTGGAGGAGGAGGAGGAGGAGGAGGCAGCTCAGTCCCTTTACTGATCCAGCCGACAGATCTCAGGGCTTCTGCATATGAGAAGTTCCACTTGCTACTACATTGAGGCTTCTTCTGCTTCCATTGCAGGAATCAGCACACACGGTTTTTGTCTCAGGGTTGTACTTTTCTGTTCTTCTATAGATTCTATTAACTAGAAGATTTGCAGCAATATGCAAAACTTTTGTTCTGGTTTGTTGACCTTTAAAATTTAATAGCAGATATTAATCATTCTATAATAAAGAGAGAAAGAGGAAAAAAAACAAAAGAAGAGAGAAGACAAAATGGACTGGAAAACCCAAGCAGGTTCTAGAAGATGACAATAAGAACATCAGAACATAAGAAAAGCCATGATGGATCAGACCAAAGGTCCACGTAGTCCAGCAAGCCAACTGCCCTCAGGATCCCTCGAGCAGGATGGGTGCAAGATCTCCTCCCCAAGCTCCTCAACAACTGAGGTGTGCAGGTCAGCCACCTCTGGTGAAGGAGGTGGCATCCAGCCAGCAAGGCTAGTAGCCACTGATAGCCTCCTCCCTCTTGAACCTGTCCAGCCCCTTTTTAAAGCCATCCAGGTTGGCAGCCATCAACATTTCTTCTCATGAGTCACAGCAGAGCTAATGCTATTCTTTTTAACCCCCAAATCTCTCAGGATAGTCTTCCAAAGTACTGTGCAAAACTTTCCAGCAGCTCTAAATATATTGTTATCTGCATGACTTTTTTGAAATGAAAGCCAGTGAAATTGCTGTCAAAAGAGCAGGCGACACAATATAATAATCAAGGGCTTAGCGCCTGGTTCCTGGAGAACGACGTCTAATTCTCAGTAAGCTGTCCTTATATTCCTTTTAATATGGCCAGAGATGTTCACAAGGCAACAATGCTGTCTCCAGCTGACTGCGCTTTCCAGTCTTAACTGCTCTGAATAAGTCTGAGTGGTTTAGCTAAGTCTTTTCTTGCCATCTCAAGGGAGAACCTTGAAACATTGAAGACCCCAGTTCCTCTAACAAATAAGCAAATCCAATATCATCTTTTGGCATGTTTATTGCTCGGAGGCCTCAGTGTTTTGAAAATGTGCCTAAATAGAATGGATACATGTGGCCTCAATTTCTAGCCGAAGAAGCCAAAAGAAGCAGATTGCAGATAGGTACCAAGGAGAAACAGATGGGTTTTATATTACCGGGGAGGCATGGCTCCTACTCCCATATAGCAAGTTTTGTTCTTCTAAGGGGCTCTAAAGTTGCCATCCAATAGGCACTTAACCAGGGGTAAGTTCCATCATACAGAGTTGAAATAAACATTCGCAGGATTATGTTAAACAAATGTGTGTGATGACCCAGGAAGCTCCTGGTTTGAATAATGATACAGACATGAGCTCGTGGCCTTCCACAAGCTGAATTATGTTACTACCTGCTTCAGTTCCTTACACACAGAAGCAGTGATACTGACAAAACACCATAAGCCCGGTCTAATGCTTGCCGGCCTAATATAGGTAGGGCTGTGTTCTCCATGGAAAAATAGATAGATATATACATATAACACCAAGCAGGCAATCTAAATTCTGTGCCAAGAATTTGGAACCCACTATGTCATTGTACAATTTACTGTATTCTACACAATGTGTTGCTATGTTGTCTTGTTATTTTGGACAGTATATATTCTATTTTTCCAGTCACAGGAGGGGAAAGGATATCAAAGTCTAGGCCTTAGCCCATGATAATGTTAATTTTCAGTCACTCCCTGTCTTTTGAGTTTTCACAGCCTACAGACTTTCAAATATATCTTTGCAGCCATTAGGACTAGTAACTTGCTTTTTAGACCACATAGAAGCAATGATTCTGAAGAAGTTAAATGTGGAACTTCTGTGCGCTTTGTGTGCACATGCATGCAAGTGTGTGTGCATCCACTAGAAAGCGCATGAAAAATGTTTTACATCAGCTCTCTGTGCCTGAAGCCAAATCTCATTCTGAGCCCTTGTTATTGCCGGTTGAATACAGTTTCACATGAATTCTAGGAAAAAAATTATGTATGGCTGGGTAGTTATAACAGATTGATGGGAGCGCCTTAAGAGCTCCAAGCTCCTCTAAAATGCGTGCTAGAACAACTATTTCCAAGTAGAAACTATTATCTATGGTTTTCACTAGAAAAACATACAGTTAGGTTGAGGCACTCCTAAACTTCAAAAAGCTATTATTGATTGGATGTAATAAATGAAATAACAGCAAAAGGCAACTAAAAGCATGCTTGAAACAAGGATTTAAGTTAACATTAAAAATAGCACAAAGATACAGAAGGTTGAATTTTTTAAAGGCTGAAATCCTATAGAGCTGAGCTCCATTGCACTCAGGGTGGCTTAATTCGGAGGGGATAGGTATTTGTTGTTGTTAGTCATGAAGTCGTGTCCGACCCATCGGGACCCCATGGACAACATTCCTCCAGGCCTTCCTGTCCTCCACCATCCCCTGGAGTCCACTGTCCTCCACCATCCCCTGGAAAATAAAATCTGTCACTACCTCCATTTCTTCCCCATCTATTTGCCAGGAAGTGATAGGACTGGATGCCATGATCTTAGTTTTCTTAGTGTTGAGTTCAAGACAACTTTTGTGCTCTCCTCCTTCACCCGCATCAAGAGGCTCTTTAGTTCCTCTTCACTTTCTGCCATGAGAGTGGTATCATCTGCATATCTGAGGTTGTTGATATTTCTCTCAGCAATCTTAATTCCAACTGGTGATTCATCTAGCCCCACCTTTTTCATGATGATCGGGCTTTCTCATGATGGGATAGGTATACGATTAATTAAATTGTAGTCCTACAGGATTCTCTGAGCAGCTCACAGTTCATTATTTTATGAAGATGATAATGGTTATGATGATACTCCATTTATATCCCACCTTTCTTTCTCTTCCAAGGACCCAAGGCAGCTTACAAGGTTAATTTCTTCTCCATTTTCATCTCCTACCTGTGAGGTAGGTTAGGCTGAGAGGTAGTCCCTGGCCCCCAAAACTCCATTGAGTTTCAGAATTAAGTGGGGACTAGAACCCAGAACTCCTGAATGCCAGACTAGACAACTTAACCACTGCACCACACTGGGACTCACTGTTTATTTTGAGAAAAACAAAAAACAATGCAAGTTGTTACCTGGAAGCAGCCCCATTAGAAAACCCTTCAAAACCCTTTCAGAACTCTCAAATGTTCTGAAAGGGCTTTGAAAGGTCTTCCAAGGGCCACTCACAGATGAATGCTTGACTTCCCAAACTGACAACATTTTTGCCAAAGTTCAAACATTTCATATTTTTCAATGTTGCAATCTGACAGCTTAATTTTCAAATAAAACCCTGCCAATGCCACTGTATTCTTTGTGTGTGTGTTTGTGTGTACTTGGGTTTTGTCTTCTTTTTTATAATTTCCCCCCATATTCTAAAAGAAGGAATCACCTCCCCTAAGCATTATTTGCTGGTAGTAAGAGCTTTAAATGGTCATATGCTGATATTTGGCCCTGCCTTTGGCCCCATCCTCCACTGCAGGATGCTCCCAGGAGCTCTTCCAAAATGGGATTCAGATTTCCAGCTGAAAGAGGCATGGGAACTGGGACAGATAAAAATGTCAAACATTTTCATGTACAAATGAATGGTCCTCTAGTGATGATCCTACATACATATGTGTCTCCCCATCTTGATTGATACATCTTCCCAAGCTTCTTGTGTGCTGATTGTGTTATATTGGCTTGTTTCCGGGAAGTATTGAGCTTGGCTGTATTTGGGCAGAACTTGGACTCTCCTGCTCCTATTCCCTTCCTATTTATGACAGAGCAACTTAGTATAGTAGGGCTGAAAGGGGCCAACCCCCTGTTGTTGCAGGACACCAATTTACACCATTCCACACACCATCCCACTTCTGACCAGTGCTTGCTCTTAACCAAATCTGCCAGGCTCCTTCCTTGAATCTCTCCGGCCCAAAACCAAAGGCATGTGTGCTTCAAGGAAACTTTACGTGTAACGTGCAACCTCTAATTTTGACACATCACCTCTGTTAGCCTGGCTACAGTCAGTATTGACTCTGTTGTCATTTTTAGAAATAGTTGTGTTCTCATTGTGATATTGCGTGACTTTATGGTTCCGGTGCGTGCCGCTCTGAGTACACTGAGTGGGATATTAATGGGAAAAGTGGAGGTCAGTGATGGGAAAGTATGGTGGCGGCAGCAGCAGCTTAGAAATAAATGGCATCTTAGGCCTAGTTAAGAAGGCCTCGTTAAGGTGTGATGACTCCTTTTACAATGAGCACTTTTGTGGATTGGTGTGTGTGGAGAAAGTAAATGATTCAGATGCAAGGGAACTCGCTCCACACTTCCAAGAGGCAGTTCCTGACAGCCTTCAGGTTCTGGAAGGTTCCGGCATCCACACAGAAACTTGGGCCAAGGGATTTTACAAAACATAATGAGCATGGATGCTTGAGGGTTTGATTCAGTCCTCTTCTGAATCACACCTCCTGCACTAACATCTGCATCAGGACGTATCCCTTCTTTGACTTTTGAACATCTCCAAATTCGCAATATACTTTGCTCCTCAAAAATTATGCCTAATGTGTGCAAAACTGGGCATTTTGTGTCAGGGGCAAGAGTTAGTCTTTATTTTAAATGACTGTGGTTTCCTTTTAAGGGTACAACCCTCTCAAGGAGGAAAATAAAATATGCTCTTGCTCTCCCTGTGCCAGCGTGTCCAGCTTTCCCACTGGCTGCATAAAAAGCTGTACCACACTTGGAAAAGTTACAACATATCCAATCATTTTACTCACCTAGGAGGGAGGGAGGGAGGGAAAGGAATGCCTCCTGTGGAGGGCCAGCCCTACCATTAGGCAAGGCAAGGTGGCTGCCTCTGGCCCAAGATGCTGAGGGGCTGGAGCAGTGGTGAGATGCTGGAAGATAAAGCCATGTGTGACCTGTAGCCTTCACGGTGTGTCCTTCAAAGTAGCCTGCTGGAGAGCAGTGACGGATGAGTTCTGTCCCCAGTGTTGGTGTTGGATTAACCAGCCAGTCCAGTGGGCTCCTGTATGTAGAACTGTGTGTCTGTGTGCATTTCTACAGGAAGCAGAGGGGAGTTTGATTGACAAGTCTAATTTGGATTAATCAGAGGATGGTGGTGTTAAGGACACAAAGGCAATGAAGAGAAATGAGATTCTCATGTACACTTCTGCTGCTGTCTTGCCAAATTCCTGGAACAATCAAACTGAGACCACAGTGCAATTACTGGGCACCAAGAAGCGGGAGGTTCCCACCTGTGAAGAGTGAAGATCAAGATGAGTACAACCACAAGAATGAATTCCTTAAATAAGCACACCTTCAATTTCCATCTCTGCTTGGAAGTTGCTTGCTTTGGTACTCTGCATTGCCTTGGACGCTTATGAAAGGGTCAGTCAAATATACGTTCTTTACTGCATTGCTATCATGGTAGGACTCCTCTATGCATCAGCTGAACACATTTTCATGGTGCTTTCTTTTCCCACCACAGTCAAAATATTGTGCTACTCTGTGTTGCTAGAGTTGCATGCCCACGATGTCCAAAAGTAAACACGGGCCGTGCCTTTCCATGGAAGGGCACAGCTTGCCATTGTAGTCCTTTCCTATTGTTTTAATGATGAGCCTGTCAGAAACTCTGGTGTGTATTGTTAACTTCTGCAAAACAGCCTGCTTTCTTATAACCTTTTGCACTTCTTGTCATGCCTAATTAATTAGAAATGGTTTTTAATTACTCAGGAATCATTATCACATCTGGCCAATCCAAATGTCCTTTCTCAATGTAAGCATCACTGCTGTGTGTGCAATACTGGCTGGTCAAGCTACCCAGAAATGCAGTTAAAAAACAAAAAAGAGAGAGGGAGAGAGCGCGGGGAGAGGGGGAGAGGGAGAGAGAGGGAGAGAGATTCTAGAACAGGAATGTGGAAGCTTTAGCCCATGGACTGGATGTGACTCCCGGGGCTTCCCACCAGCTCTGCAACCTCCCTGCATTTCCAGTGATTTATCCAAAATAAATGGCATTAAAGGCATTTCAAACCATTACCTGGGGGTCTGCCCCTGCGCCTGAAAGTGATTCCACTGGGATATGCCCCGAGTCAGTGTGCTGTCAAGGGGAAGAGCTCTCCCACATTTCTGCATCTAGTTTGGTCTTAGGATGGGAGGAGAGAAAGGGGTGTCCCGGGGTGGGGAGGAGACCGGACAGGCCAGGTTGCCATATATTGTGAACCTGCTCCAGCCCGCTTCTACCCAAGCTGGGAGGCTTCCAAACAGCAGCAGCGTTCACTGCCAGGACTGCAGACTTATTGCTTAGATCTTGTTAATTGCATGCCAGTCTGCTTCAGCCCAGTGTTTACATCATTTAGAGGTCAAATGTTGGGTTAGCATTCAGATGCCGAGAAGTTTGCTCCGGAAGCCAGGAGATGATCAAATTCAACAGAAGGTCAGGGGAAGACATAGAGAAAAAATTCGCAAAGGAAATAAAAATTAACTCTGCAGGAATGAACAACGGACTTTCCTCTTGGCTATTTGGAGTCAGGAAGGGGTCCTAATCAGGGAAGGCGAAGAAGCCACAGGCCAGAGTCATGCTCTGGCACTGGAGGGCCAGTTCATGTGCATTTGATGGCCTTCCTGCCTGCTTCCAATCCAGTGATTGAGTTGTCCCCACACCCCACCACCCTTGACTTGGACCTCCATGCTAGGCTACCATTTGTGCTTTAAAAAAGACATATATACAAGTCATGAGTTCCCCATGAGAAATATCCATATTGGCACAATTTGCAGAACGCTGCACAAATTGCATAAAGTTATGCAAACTGTATGAGCAGCGCCATTTCTTTACCATGAAAACAAAGGCACTGACTGTGGCCTCTCAGAGATGGAACCCTGCAGGCTGGCTTGACTTGCAGTGTGGCAACTTGGTACCAGTGCAGGCCTGGCAACCCAGGATCCAGGTGCCAAAAGGTGAACATCTGCTAGAGTCTCACCCGTATCAGATTCCTCACGTGTCCCTAGCCAGCATCTGCTGCAGCAAGAAGCCTGCCGGGGCAGTTTTGGGCATTAGATAGCACATGTAAGGACAGTACGCTAGGGAGTACACTGAGCCCTCCCTGCTGTTCCATTTAGAGAAGCCGAAGAGCACCCAGCTCAGCCTTGCAGGGTGATGCACGGGCTGAAGTCTGACTTCGAGAAAATGTTCAGGTGAGGCACTGGTCTGGAGAGTTGGAAAGGATGGGCAAGCAGCTTTCTTGGTGGAGGCAGAGGTGAGGCAGCAGTCCAGGGCCCCCTGACCTTGTGCATGCTCCACTTGCACTGCCCTTGGGCCTGCCTCTCCTCCAACAGCCCCTGAGCTACTTTCCCAACTGGAATCCAATCCCAGGCCAAAGAGGTTGACCCCCTTGCTCTAGAACAAATTCATGTTCCAACTTTTAGAAACATAGAAACATGGAAGCTAAGCAAGTCAGAAGGGGCCTCCTGGGCCATCTAGTCTGACACCCAGTTCCAGCCAGCTCCACTCATGTAAAGCCCAACATGTGGTTTTCCAGAGCAGCAGAGCAGCTTCAGTTGAACCAAGCTGTTCAAATGTTGCTTGGCTTCTCCAAAGGTTTGAGTTTCAACTGATTTTACTGGGTTTCTCCTAATTTTAGCTGTTTCCTCTGTAAATTACAGCACCAAGTTCTTCTCATTCTTTGCTTCCCACCAACATGAGGCTGGTGCCCCCCTTGCATTTTCAGTATTGTGATTTAAGCCATCTCCAAAGTGAATTCTATCCTTACAGGGCAGCCCTATTGCTACTGGAAGTGCCCTTGTTTTAGGACTCCAGTCATCCCATCAGCTACGTTCTCAGGGTTTCCATGGCACAGCCCTCTGATTAAATATTTTGTGTGTTCCTTTCCCAGATTAAGGAGAAAGGCCTCGTGCTCATTTCTTTTTGTGGACCCAGGGGATGAAATGGGCCCAATCTTGCAGCAATCCTGCTTTCTGCATAATTACAGAAATTATGCCGTAATGATATTTTGTTTTAATATCAGTATTGTCGTGTGTGGTTATGTAAACACCGATCGTTTGTGCCTTGTGTGTTGTGCCCAGTCCACTTTTGTGCCGTTCTTCTGATGGAAAAGCTTAATGCTCCTGCCAGCTTAAGAACAAAGCTCAGCCTGACTTAAATGTCACCTTCGGATGTTAGAAAGGTAGCAAATTATGATGATAATGAAATGCTGCAGCCTGTTGCTACGTTACCGACCACTCTGAACTGACATGTCGGGACGAACGGCAATGAAATGATTTCTTAACAGCTGTCCCTCCTCCCATTTGCCACATACCCCACATACTTAAGAAGCAGATAAAATAACCAGCTGATTTTTTGTAGATGAGCTAGAGAATTAAGACATGGTGTTGGTCTCCAAACCAGTGGCTTCTGCCATAAGATTAATCACAACAGTGGGACTCTCACATGTTCCCCTTTGGACTGTTTGTTATCATTGTTTTTATTAATTTCATGTTCATACTGCCCAACAGCTGAAGCTGTCTAAGTAGATCACAGCCATTCAGAAAACTACAGATCAAAGATAGTTAAAAGAGCACATAAATCTCAAGCTTTGGTTGTTATGGTGGCCATATGACTGAAAGCCCTCCATGCTGTCCTATCCAGGAGCAAGCTATTCAGCTCTTCTGAATTCCAGGCTGTAGCTTCCTTTATGGGGTCAATCCATCTCATTTGGTCATCCTCTTCTACTGCCATCAACTTTCCTTAGCTTGATTGTCGTCTCCAGCTTGATTGTCTTCATCATGAGATGACAACCAAAATCTCAAGTTACAACATTTAAAACACTGTTTAAGATCATCAGTGGAGGTCCTCCTATAGGTTCCTCTTTGTATGGAGGTTAAGATGGAGCTTGCAAGCAGGATGGCCTTTCCTGTGGTGCCACCGCAAATGTGGACTGCCTTGCCTTGAAGACTCATTAGGCACCTACTCTAGCGAGCTTTAGGCATCTGACAAAAACCTTTGTCTTTTGATGCACCCATGCACCCATGGCATTACTGGCTTTAATTCTAATTTTATTTATTAATTTTGTTAATTTGCATTTTCCTGATTGTTTATATTGTATCCTATTGCATATATTTATTGTAGCCTTTTAACTGTATTATCTTATTAATTTTACTAATGAGTTTTTTTGTAATGGCCACCCAGAGAGCATATTACAGATTTAATAATATAATATATAATAATATAACTAAGTAAATAAAACTATTTAAGTAGCTAAAAATCAGCACTTTGACCTTGCTTTGCTCCCCCATCTCTTTGCAGATGGCATGCAGAGAATCGGGAAAGCAAACCTGGAAAGGGGAATAAGAGAGCATTTTGGTGGGACGAGGCAGGGAAGGGAGAAGACTGGGCAAGGCCAGGATATCTGTTCTCCGGAGGCCTCTTCTCAGAAAATGCTCCAGCTTTATGAGGGATAACCTCATGCATGAAAACACACAGGTGTGAGAACAGGGAGGCAAAGATCACACCTGCAGCTCCTCCCCCTCTGTGCAGGATGACCCCGAGTCCAGGAGCTTCTGTTCTAACCCCCTCTGGGAAGCAAGAGCTGGCCAGTGCCATTCCCCTCCCCATAGCAGGATTCTTCCTGGTCTGCGTTCCAGCTCTCAGTCCTTCCACATCCCTGTCAATTTCCTTTGTCTCTCTTTCACCAATATGCACCATTCTGTCACTGCTGAGTTGAGTCTGTACCAACATCTGTGGCTTTTTCCAAAACAAACCAACAAAAAATATTTGTTGGCACTCGGCAAATCCCAAATGTACAGCATTGTTGGCATGTTGATACTCCCCCCTTGTTTCTCAGGGGCTGGGTTCAGGCTCCGGTCACATCAGCATGTGCGCCTGGGGATGCTGGGAGAGGGATAATGGTAATAATGCTGAGCAGCGTCCTTCTCAATTTGTACAAAAGGGGCCACCTCCAGTGGCCTGGTATTGCTTGGCGTGGACCTATACACTGAAGTGCTCCATTTCCTGTTCAGCCTGCCCTCCAGCTTCTCTGTGCATTTGCCTGATTGCACATTGATGATGCACCACAACCATACAGAGTTAGGTTGGGGTCGGGGGAAGAGACCTACGGAATCACCAGTGCTACACTCGGCACAAGGTGGTGATCATATTATGGTTCTTGTAAGGACGCGTCTTCATTTGCTTTGGCAGAAGACTGCTTGGCTTGCCCCTGAGTCTGCCACTGAATTGAGATTCCGTGTTGGTTGTTGTTGTTTTGCAAATCTGCCTGTGATTCTCTGTGTGCTCACAAACAGTAAGATCAAATATGTGTATTTTGTACATCATTAAAACCTAGCCTGTCATATCATTTCATCCAGCAAAATGCCTTGGAAACAGTGAGCACTTTCCCCCTAGGAAAAAACATATTTTTTTACAATCACACTTGGTACAATTTTGAATACTGGCATGGAGTCATTAGCATGCAATTTGGCATAATCAGTCCGCTTTCTTGACATGTTGAGTAGGGTTTCAGGAAGGAAAGTACATTTGAAACAGCACAACAATGCAGATTTGCATCAGAGATGCACAGAGTAGCACTAATGTCGCAGTCCTATAACCACTTGCCTGGGAGGAATCACCACTGAGTATAATGGGACTTAATTCTAAGATTACAAGGTAAGAAATGTTGCCTAAGAATTCCTTTGATCATGTTATCATTTGCTGAACTTAGCGCAGTCTTTTCTTGGATCTTGGCAAAGGGGCCTAGTGACTCCTATGCCAGTGGGGCTGCCTATCCATTGCAGCTTTTAGTCTGAGCTTTTATTAAAGCCATCCATGGTTCTGATCTCTATCCCTGAAATGGGTTCACTACCTTGGATAGCTTGCATAAAGCTGAAAGCCAAACCTGCAATGAATTAAGAGGTCCACTGGTGACATTCAGTTGTGGGACATGGGAATCTCTTGCCAGGGTTTGTAGCTTCTGTTAACATCTATTTAGCAGTGGTGGGGACTTCCACATTCACTTGGGATTTAACATTGGACAACATTTCCAGGCAACTCAAATTCACACACAAATCACAACTTTGCAAGTGTCACCCTCAAATCCTCTACTCCAAGTAGGGATGTGTTTGTTGTGTTGATTTCAATTTGTTTGCAGTAAAAATGTACAGAATAAATTAAACTAATCAGCTTTGTGAAGGTTTTAGCCTGGAAAGTGAAGTATAACTCTCTGAATTTATTACTATGACTATTAATGAACCAAATGAACAATACCTGTCATTTTTAAATTTTAACAAGACTATAAAGTACCTAGCTACAACATCTTATATCAAGATGGTCAAACTCCTCCAACGTGCATGCCACATTTTGCAAGGGTAGGACTTTCCCCTTCCCAGTGAAAAGTTCCATGTGCACAAAAAAAAAAAATTGCAAACACGCGGCAGATTCTCCTTTTTCAAGACCACAAAAACCCAACCCACCCCAAGCTTCTGAACAAGGGAAGGGGACCTTTCCACACATTATGCCCTTCTGATGTACAGCTTCCCATTGGAGGGTATGAGTTCGCGTGCAAACATATCATACCGGCACACTCATCGAGGAACCGGGATGGCTCCTTTCTTAGTGCACTTGGTGGAAGACTAGGCTGCCAGCTGCAGAACCTAAGAAATGGCCAGCTTATGCCCAACTCAAACATCAGAGAAAAGTTTGGGTGTATAAACAGGAGCTCATTTCGCTTGGAAGCCACCAAACTTGGAGGCCTGCACTCATCTCATGCACAGAAGGAGGCGAATCTCACCCCCTCACCATCCCAGCCTGCTTGTTTGCTAGCTGGGCTTTTGCCACTCATTCTGGGGCATTCCAGTTCAGGAAGGGAGAAGACTGAGACATCCCCCCAAATGTCCCCTTTTCCTTTCTCGGAGGTCCAGTTCCTGACCTTGGAAAAGCAGCCGGCAGGGCTCTTTCCTCTTGGGTTAGAGAAGTTCCAAGCTTGTGTCACTGCCAGATGCAGCTTCTCTACTGATGAAACACCTCTCCGCAGCATCCTGAAAGTAAGGATAGGACAGGACAGGACCAGACAGGACAGGGGGACAGACAGTCATCTATATTCATGCCTCCACCATGTTGTTGCGATGCCTTCCCATTGGAAGGGGCTGGGATCCCCTTTCTGGAAATAGTAAACAGTGAAAGCTGTTGCTGGCAAAGTATGAAGTGTTTTACCCAGAAATTTTACCCCACCTCCACCAGGCCCTTATTTGGACTATTTAAAGATGAGGATGGTTTTATAGAGGAAATACTAGGAATTTGCATCCAGTTCTTACTAAGCATTTCTCTCCTCGTTGCAGCTGTGTCAGTCTAGTGATTGTCTTATAAAGCAGAAATGCATCTTGCAAGCAAATAGCCTGCATCATCCTTCTTGGGCAATTTTAGACAGCCTAATGAAAACGTCCCTGAATGGATCCATTAAAAAAAGAGGAGGAAAGGCAATGACATTTCTTAACGTCGCCAGTGTACCTTCAGGCAGATGCTACCCTTTCCTGTATGACACTAGCTGGTAACGCAATGATCGGCTTCAACAAAATATTTGTATAAAATTGCACATTGAGTGGGTAGATTTGTACTAGCAAGTTATTCTGGCCCTGACGTGGGCTGGAAGTCTGTATTAGGCTGCAGTCCTGAACACTCTTTCCTGAGAGTAAACTCCAGTGAATATAATAGGATTTAAAGGTCAAGGTTTCCCCTTGACATTAAATCTAGTCATGCCTGACTCCAGGGGGTGGTGCTCATCTCCGTTTCTTAGCCGAGGGAGCCAGCGTTTGTCCGCAGACAGTCTCCGTGGCCATGTGGCCGGCATGACTAAACACCGAAGTGCACGGAACGCTGTTACCTGCCCACCGAAGTGGTACCTTTTTATCTACTTGCATGCTTTCGAACTGCAAGGTTGGCAAGAGCTGGCACACTGCTAGCTACTTTAAAGAGTAATCCTATCAGAAGAAAGTTGCATTAAGTTCAGTGGGACTTTTCTCCACAAAATGCATATAGGAATGCAACCTGCATGCACATGTTTTTGGGCATGTGCTCCTGAGTGAAAAAACAGAAGATTCCATTGCTAAGAAACTCTTTGAACAATTGGTTCTTTTATTTCAGATGGGGAAACAGCCTTTTTTCCTTTCTAAAAAATGTTTTATTCCCCCCCCCACCGCAAGAAAACAACAACTTACCCATAGCATATTTTATAGTAGAGTGTGCTGAACTATAAACCAGACATGGTCAATGCATAATTGGTGGGTGTTGTTATTATTATGTTGCAGGTGAATAAGAAGGCTGCTGTGTGAAGAGGGCCTTTGCTAGTGAGCAAGTGCCTAGCCATTTCTCCCTTGATGCTGGCCCCGATTCAATGCCCAGAAGCTGACCATGCATGTATGTCTTTGTGCCCTGCTTTTCCACCAAAAACCACCACTCAAGGTGGCAAGACTGACAGTTGAACCTTCATGCAATCCTGGTGATTGGACAGCATCTTTTCCTATGAACCGGCCAGTTCCACTTCCTCCCACGTGAAGGGAAAGATGTCCACATACATCGCATGCCCTTTCTGTCCGCGCACCATGAGGCTGCCACCTTCACGCTTAGCCATGGGGATGGTGGGCTCAGGACAAGGAAAGGAGCACAGTTGCCAAACAGTCCCATTTTGAGTCCGGAGAACCTCATTTCATGTGTTTGCTGTGTCTCCCACACGTCTTGCTGCAAACTCCAAGCAGGCTTCAATATGGGCTTGTTGTAGCAATGGCTTTCTTCTTGTCGTGTGATAGTCCTTTCCCTCCCTCCTTCAGGTTCCACAATCTCAAGACAATCCTTTGAAATGGAGCTTTTTTACTGTAACTCCACAGTTGAAGGAACAGATGGTCTTCTACCAAAGCCTCTGCTCATGTAAAGAGTGGATTCTAAACAGGATTCTTCCCCACAGTCCCTCCCTTTCAGCAAAGCCTCTCACTCCACCCTCTGTGGGGGTCTTGCCATTGAAAAGCAAGATGGTGAGAGCGATGGAGCCTCTCCTGACACCTCTTTACTGGGTCAAGGACCGGGTCCCACACATGCTCCCCCTCCCCTCCTGAAGACCCTTCCCTCCCTTCCAAAACAGATAGATTCTCGCACTTCATGTGAGAAACTTCCTCAAGCAACCCTGAAGGAGCTTCAAAGGGTTCTGCTGCTGCTGCTGCTCCTCCACTTCTGGACCAGATGGTGGCTCCTGCTGCCAGCCTACAATGAGTGAGGGAATGGTCCCCGTGCTACACATCTTACCATCCTTTCATAAAGCCCAGCTTCATAGAGCATCTGGGTGATGGTTGCCCTACGGACACTTTCTCCCCTCTCAGATCTCTCCAGCTGCTTCAGAACTCTTGGCTCTCGGTTATGTCGGCAACGAACAGTCACTGAGTTTTGGTGTGCAGCCTTCCCTAGGCAGAGGCACTGCCAAGCCATAGTTGTTTGATCTGTAATATGGGATTTAACTATGCTCCCGGACGTGGGGGCACTGGGACCTTTTGAGAAACCAGTCCTGACTGTGGCATCTGCATCAATTTCACCCAGAGCTGATTTGGTAGCTGCTTGGTCTTCATGATGCTGTTTCCTGAGAGATGCTCTCCAACAAGCTTTGAGGCCTTCCGGAAACAGGTGCATTGAATCTGAGACCATGTGGCACTGGCTCGGCACGCAGGCAGGCTCCGTTCAACACATCCCGACTCCTGAGAGCAGCGAGTGCAGCAGAGCTCAGTTAGGCCAGGCCACAGCAAAGGGGGCAAATCCTCATGCAACCAACAAGTGGCCATTTGTTTCCATTAATTTTTTTGCTGCGATGAACATATTTTGCACTTTCACAGGGTTGAGCATCTTGTGTACATTGAGTGGTTACAATGGCAATTAAATCTATTTCAATTCCAGGTTGTAACACAACAAAATGTGGAAAAGACAAAATAGTTCTGCGAGGCACTGTACTTTGTCTAATGGCACAGAATCGAAACACAACAGCTCACAACATGACAAGGTGTTTACTCCGATTTAAAACTCTAGCTCATGCTGAATGATACAATAAGACATATAATAAGTGCAAACTGTGATTGCAGACAGTTGTGTTCTGCTGAGTGCATTTGGAGACCTGCCACGAATTCTTGTCAGTGAAGGAGTGATTGTGAAGACTTTATGGCGATACTTCTTTGAAACATGAGAAAGGGAAAGAAAACATTTTAAAACTCTACTTGCGGTGCTTGGGCATTCTGTTGAGGATAGTTAATGCTGGGGAAATTAGGACTCGATCCAAGCTTAATGGTACCACTGGTGCCACCTAGTGCCTGAAGTACTGAAATGACCTGCTGAAATGAGAGGGGCCATGCAGTGCTGCCTGTCCCTTCACCTGACCTCGCATATAGCGTGTGCATGCCTGGCTGGGGAACCTCACACCATGTGCAGCACCAGAGGCTGGGGGCCTCCATCAAAGGAAAGGAAGGGGTAGTTGCGAAGGAGAGAGCGTTCTTTGTTTTAAACAGAAGCATAGAAACAGAGCAAGCCAGAAGGGGTCTCCTGGGCCATCTAGTCTGATCCCTGGCACAAGCCGGATGCACCCATATCATGTCCAACAAAGCGGTGTCCAATCTTTCCTTGAACGCCCTCACAGATGGGGCCTCCGCTACCTCCCATGGAAGCCCATTCCATGTCTTAGGGGTCTCAACCATCAGGAAGTATTTCCTGACATCCAGCATAAAACCCAGTTCCTTTAACTTTGCCCAATGAGTGTGTCCTTCACTCCACCACAGGGGAGAACAGGTCATGACTTGTCACCTTGTGACACCCCTTCACATACCTGTAAGTCGCTATAAGATCCTCTCGGAGTCTCCTCTTCTCCAAGCTGAAAAGTCCCAGTTCCCTCATCTCATTTCAATCTGGTACTACATTTAAAATCTTTGTAGGATATAATAGAAAAATAGCAAAGCTGGAAGGGGCCTATAAGGCCACTGAATACAATCCCCTGCTCTGGGTCCATCTGGCTGCTCACATATTCAGGTAAGCAGTTCGAACGAGGGCCAAATAAGGCTACGGTACCATCCAGTTCATAATTGCTGAGGTTGGGTGGTTGCTCTCCAAGGATGACTTCTCCTGGGACAAGCTCCAGGACATTCCAAGAACAAATAAAGGCTCTCATCCTGTGGGTCACATGGATCATGAAGTTACTTTCCATTCACAGCTTCTCCAACTATCCAGACCTGTCCCAGAAGCAGCTCCAGAACTTCCAGTCCTGGGACAGAATCAGTCAAATCATCCCAGAAGTAAGCAAATAAAGATGGCACCGGAGGGCAGCCCTTTGCATTGTGGCATCCCAGATTCTCAATTTAATTTTTCTTCTTCTTCTTCTTCATCATCATCATCATTATCATCATGAAAGGAAATATTAAAAAGGAAAATAAGAATCAGAAGTGCCAGATGTCCAGAGCAGTATCAGTGGGCACATTGATGTCTATAGGTGCCATGCTGGAGAATTACTAGCATTGACTGCATAGGGTTGCAAAGAAAAGCCTTTCCCAGCCTTTTCTGCAGATTACTGTGAGTGTGGCAGATTTTGGAGGTCGTTGGGTGAGTCCACCTTCAATGGACTCCTTCCCTCTGTGAGTCTGTCTTCTCACCACCCTGATCCTCCTTCTCATTATTGTTACCAATTGATTGCCTAAAAGGCAGACAGTCGGTGAATAAATTGGCTGCGGCAATTTGTTTCCTCCATCTCACCTCCATTGTAGCTTGGATGAACCTGTCTGGTCACCTGTCTTGTGAAGGGAGGTTGCAGGGCTGAAGAAGAGGAACATCTCCAGGGAGCTGTTGTCAGTCCTGCGCAGATGCCCAACTGCACCTTGGTGCTGGTCCTGCTGGAGGTGTTAGCCAATGAACCTGTTCAGCAACAGCCCTTCTCCAGAGACGAGGCATACTTAACTTGCAATCTAGGCAAATAATCTAATAGAGGTAAGGTCAATGTCGCTTTTGGAAATGCCACTGAAATATCAACCAAAGCAAAGTTCTGCTATAGGAATGGTTTGGATGATAAATGTAAAGCCAAAGACATTTTTGTAAGACCGGTGAAATTTCTCTGGAGGGGTCTGCAGTTCCCTGGTGCCTGGTGCAGTTCCCTGGTGCTACCTACCTAATCTATTGAGTTACTTATTGCTCTGCTCTTTAAAAGAAATGGACATTCAGCGCAATTCTCAAATAAACTGCATGGGAAAGAAAAGGATGCAGAATCTAAAATTTCTTCCACGTCTATGGAACATTCTCTACCATGGTATATGCAGCGCAAACCCAAAAACTTGTGAATTTGAAAGAACTGCATATGCTCATAATACTTTGGAAGGGTTATTCAAACCTGTTGCGAAGGAGAACACTGCCATCCAGCTTCTATTACTCAAAATGTCAGCAATGTTTATTTCTTAAGTGCAATTATGCATATTCATTACAATAGGGAATTTAATTGAGTTATATATCAGTTAGGCTGTGCTGTGCTGTGTAAATCAAAGCATTCTGATGGCTTCATTTGGTGCACTTACTTTAGAAATGAATGTATGAAAGTTTCTTGGAGGAAGGGGAGGGAGAAAAGAGTGTGTGTCAGTTCCATTTTGGGAGTTGTGGTTGCTTACTGTAGCACCAAGCCCTCGTTGCACTGCAACTTGGGGATCGCTCTTCAGTTGCTGAGCAAGCCCATGGACTTGATCGCATTGCATCCTGGGAATTCTGGTTCAATTATTTTGGCACCAGGCTTCATCACATTGCCTCTTGGGAATTGTAGTTCCCAGTTCCCTGCAGTTCACTTGCAGGGATGAGAAACCAATGGCCCTCTAAATGTTGTTCGTTCACAGCTCCCATCATCCCTGAATTTAATCGTGCTGGGCGGGGTTGATGGGAGCTGAGGTTTGACAATCTCCGGAGGGCCCCAGCTTCCCAGTGCCTGCCTCCCAACATAGTACGTTGTGATGATAATGTTTCTCGCACGCTGCACTCTTGGGGTGACTGGCAGAGCGCCTCTGCTTCGCATTGCAGGGGCTACTAACCGAAATAATCGCACTGAATTGTGCCAGGGATTTGAAAGTAGCTGTACCAGCGGAGGTGATGAAGTAATTATAATCAATGCTGGTTCTCTGAGGTGATGCATCTTGGTGCCCAGCGTGTGTACTAGTTCTTAAAAAGAGCAGTCAACTGGGAGCAGTGCCAGCCCATGTCTGTCAGGCAATCAGAGCTGCTCGTGATCTTTTGCTGTCGGCTCTATCCACCACTGGCATGAAGCTCTTGAAATCTTCTGAAAATGGAATTTAGCTTTTGGAATTAATTGATTCTGCACATGTGCAAAACATTCTCTTTCCACAGAGGTCGTTTCTTAATATTTCATAGCGGATCTTTTCAGAGCTACAAGCTAGACCAGTAACCATCAAGTGATGGAGTCTGAGATCTTGGGCAAACGGGCTGGATGGGTCTAGAGTAGTGACAGAAGAATGAGTGAGGCTCAAGCTTGTTCTAGTTCAGTCCTATTTCTGATTGTGAATTTCCTCCCCTCCCTGCATATCTGAATGGGGAAAGCACGCTTTTGGGTGCATCCCTTTTTAAAGTGTGCATTCAAAGGAGTATTTCCCCATGACTAAAGCATGAAAACACATGCTTTACAAATGCATGTTTTGAAGCCTCCATTTTTCTAAAGTATGTATTTTGCAGATCAGTATTGGAAGCTGAGAAATGTTTGAATGTTGTCCTGCAAATTGCATTCATGTTCTAGGTGCAAACAGGCTGAGCTCTGATTTTAAATGAGCAGAAAAATTCTTGAGCAATCTCATGACATCCATTCGAGGCATGTATCTGATGGTTTGTTATATTTATGTTTGCATCTTGGCATGCTTTACCCTCACCTAGTTTTTAGTTCTGTCTTTCACAGAAAGATTACAGGAAGAAGTTTAGGTCATCCTAAAGAGTCTTGTTATTTGTGGGAAGTTTACTTTAACTGATACTGTTTGCTAAAAGAGAGAGGAAGAGAGGGAAAGCACAACAGCTTGTTGTTAACATCGCTTTGTGTAAGGAAATCAGCTCTCCTCAGGTCACACCCTGAACAAAGGTATATTTGAGAAGAGAAAAGAGGGGAAATTGACAATTCTCCTAAAACAATGATCAGATTCTTTCCACAACATTCTGGAGTTAATGCAAAAATTAAAAAAAATGCTTATCAAGAGACAGCATTGTTTAAGCTTTGTACAAAAAGACACGCGCCTTGTCTAACACTGGTTAATCATTGTACCTGGGTTGTGAACAGGTTCTGTTCCTGATTCTGCTCCTGAGCCTGCCACCAGCCAGGTGCTCAAGGTGCCAGAAGAGAAGACAGTTTCTTCTTATTCCTAGGCTCTGGCTTTGCCTTTTCTCTCCCAACTCCCCCTCTATCCATGTTCCCCAAGTGTGCCCATGGTTCCAAAAAGGTTGGAGACCCCTGCCTTAGAGTCTAACATATCCTGGCATGTGAGGTACAGTCCACTTCATCACATCCATGTAGCACTATGGAGAGTTTCAGGCTTATATGCAGTACAGAAAGTGGTAAACAGTGAGACCAGAAGGAAATGCAGTGCAGAGACTCATCTTTCTAGCTGTGATCATCCAGGGTGCAGTTGTTTGATAGCCTCGCTCCAGGAAGAAACATGCAGGTCACCACCCAGGAAGACCCTTTTGTGCTCTCACCTTGAGGGTAAATCACCAATGTGGGAAGATGCCATTGAATGCCATGGGTCAAACACCTCCCCTTCCCACCAGTGCTGTGGATCTGGCCTTCCCATCTTTCTCTTCATCTGCACGGTTGCTTTAGGGCCTGGTTACCTGAAGTAGCATCTCATTCCATATGTGCCTGCTCACCCCTTAAGATCTGGGGCAGAAGTCCTTCTCTGGGAACCCTTCTTGAAGGAGATCAGGAGGGTGGTTACCCGGAGAAGGTCCTTCTCGGTGGTGGAACCCAGACTGTGGAATTCACTCCCCAGAAAGGTTCATCTGGTGCCATCACTTTATTCTTTTCAGTGCCAGGCTAAAACCTTTTTATTTCCCCAATATTTTAAAGTTTGACTGTTATTTTCATATGGGTTTTATTGTCAGAAATTGATTAGGATGCTGTGTTCTATTTTATTTTTTGTTTTATTGTTAAACCATCCCAAGACTTCAGTAAGGAATGGTCTAAAAAAGTTTTAAATAAATAAATAAAATTGAATAATCAACATGAGAAGAGTCACGCTAGACTAGACCAAGAGTCTGTTTAGAATTCTGCTCATAGAGTGCCCATGGGAAACCCACAACAGGATCTGAGTGCAACGGTACTCTTCTGATTGCTTTCTCCAGCAATAGGTGCATATAGAGAGACTGTTTATTGCATTGGTCCTTAGACGATGGCAGAATCATCAGGCATACTACCTCCAATATCAGAAGAACCATGTAGCCATCAAGACCAATAGCCACTGATAGCTTCTTCCCCATGAGTCTGTCCCATCCTCTTTAAAGCCATCCAGACTGGGGTCCATCACTACAACTTACTGTTGTTGTTAGTCGCAAAGTTGTGTCCAACCCATTGCGACCCCATGGACAACATTCCTCCAGGCCTTCCTGTCTTCCACTATCCCCCAGAGTCCACCCAAGCTCACACCAACTGCTTCAGTGACTCCATCTAGCCACCTCATCCTCTGCTGTCCCCTTCTCCTTTTGCCATCTATTGTTCCCAGCATTGGGCTCTTCTCCAGGGAGTCCTTCCTTCTCATTAGGTGGCCAAAGTATTTGAGTTTCATCTTCAGGATCTGGTCTTCTAAAGAGCAGTCAGGGTTGATCTCCTCTAGGACTGACCGGTTTGATCGCCTTGCTGTCCAACGGACTTGCAGGAGTCTCCCCCAGCACCACAATTCAAAGGCCTCAGTTCTTCAGCGCTCAGCCTTCCTTGTGGTCCAACTTTCACCAACCATACTATAGTGAATCCCATAGTTTAACTATGTGCTGTTGGGAAAAAATTCTTCCTATCATCTATCCTGAATTTCCCTCCAGTGAGTTTCGTGAGGTAACCTCTTTGAATTCTAGAATTATGAAAGAGAGAAAGTCCTCTAATCAGCTACCTCCACATCATGCACAAATTTTGTACATCGCTATCACGCCTTCTCATATTTGCCTCGTTTCTAAGATACACAATTCCAGATGTTGGTAACCTTTCCAGCTGTCTTGGTGATGGCTACTGAAATACTGCCAGATGGCACACTCCCACACAAAGCTGCCAGTGGTCAAAAACAAGAGAAGGGTCTGATTCCCCCCCCCCCGTCCCCATATTCTCCTAAAACAATGTTCAGCTAGCTATTTTTCAGCTCCCACCTCGTTTGAATAAAGGAGCTCCAGTCTAGTGAAAAAAAATCCAATAACGTGGGTTTCTGGCGCCCTCTTGCGTCTCTTTCCTAGAATTTCACCAAGGATGAGCACGCGGAATTCTACAGCACGTTTTGTATAGCGGAGTCCAATTTATTCCCAGCGTTTCTCCCTCAGGACAGTTACACAAGTCTAAAAAGTAGTTTTACTAGGTAGTAACATTTGGGGCGAATCGGATGACGCTATCCGCTGACCCAAAAGTCAGTGACTGTAATTGCTCGTCTCTATTTTGCCTAGTAAAGCAGAAACACTCGAGAGTGAGTACTTGCATTTCAAGGACTGGTTATCATGGCTGTAAAAATATATTTAAGTTTTTATTTTGGAGGGAAGGGTTTGGATCCTGTCTAATATCAGCAGCACTGCTTGCATTTCGGCCAGAGTATACAATGCAATGGTATACGACGGGTTTATTCAGCAGTAAGCCTCACTGGAATCATTGAGCTTTCTAGGTGGGCGAGAACAGCAGTCTTTTGTGGGATGCTGGGAATCGTAGTCCAACACATCTGGAGGACACGAGGGCGCGAGGCGGAGGGACGTTTCTGCCCAGGGTTGCAGCCACACTTCGGGGCTGATCTGATGGCCAACCTATACCCCGTTTACGTGGGGTCGAGCCTCGTTTGGCTCAATGGGACTTTCTTCTGGGATCGTAACCCAGGAGCATCCAACGGAGCTCCGGGATGAGGCAGGACCTGCCCTGTACCCTATTCAAAGATCTTGCAAAAAACTCTTGCCCTGTAAACGGCTTGCTTGCCGCGGCGAAATAGGGAGACCCCTCCCCAAAGAGGGCTGGGGGCTGCCTCTCGATGGCTCCGCCCTCGCGACGGGAAAGCGGAAGTGAAGATGGCCGAGATCCCCGAAACCCTCCCAAAAGGGAAGAGGAGGACGAAGCACGGATAGGGGCACGCAGAGGCCTGTCACAGCTCGCGGCCAATGGCGCCGGCCAGCGCGGGGCTGAAAGGAGGGACCCGGAAGACAGGCTCGGCTTCTGGCGGGGAGGCTGCTTTCCTCCTTCTCCCGTGGCAGAAAGGGAGGCGGGCACCATGTTTCAGTTTTTGGTGAGTCTGCTTTTGGAGGGTGCCGCGGCTGGGCTGCCGCGAGAGGGGACCGAGAGAGAGAGGAAGAGAAAGAAGGACCCCCCCTCCGCCCCCGGAATGAGAACTGGGCAGAGAAAGCACAGTCAGGATCCGAGGCTGCAGCCCAGCCTGCTAAGCCAGGAAAACCCCTGCGCCTCCGGCATTCCCCAGCCAGCCAGAATAAACAAACAAACCAGTCCGAGCCCTTCCTTACTGGCGATGGAGTGTGGGGAGGTGTAGCAGCGCTGTCAAGGTGCACGTTGAGCCAGAGGAAAGGCCTCCAACCCCCTGCCCACACTCCCCAGGTTGCCCGCTGACTTACCGGAGTAGGAGCTGATGGAGGCGGCCCGCAGGGGCACCAGCCGTGGCACCGTTTGAAAGTGGCGCCCGAGGGTGCATGTCTGCACGGGCTGGCGCCTGGCAGTGTCCCAGGAGGCACCCTGACCGGGGTGGGGGGGTGGAGCTGTGGGGCTGCGTGAACGGGCGTGGGAGGGACGGGCGCCCCCTTGGATGCGCTTTCCTGGGGGGGAGCGGGAGGCAGAGGCCTGAAGCCGGGAGCCTCGCACACGTGTAGGGGGCACGAGGCTGGCAGGGCAGCGCGACGAGCCGCGTGCAGGAGCCGCTTTGCTTTATCTCCTGCGGCCCAGACCTGGGGGACGAGCCGCCTAGAGCAGTTAAGCCCTTTGGGGCTCTGGGCGTGCCTTTTAGGGAGGTGTGTGGCCAGCCACCCTCGCAAGCAAAACACTGGCCCTTGGCCTGATGCAGTACGGCAGTGTTTGTTCTGCCAGCAGTCAATTTAAGTCCTCCTTGTTCTAGGCCTTCCCTAACTTGGTGCCCTTCAGGTGTCTTGGGCTGCCAGAATGTCTGGCTGCTCACTGTGCTTGCTGGGGCGGATGGTTGCTGTAGCCAGGACGTCTAGAAGGCACCGGGTTGAGGAAGGCCTGCCGCTCCATTTCCCATCGATTCCCCACCAGTTTTCCTCTTTATGCAAGAATGCTAGACTATCTGATAGGTCTGCTGGCTTGCTGTAGCTGTATTTCTTCTGGGTGTGAAATTTCCCCTCTAATGTGCTGCTGTCATAGCTTCCCTCCTTTAGTATAACTTGAGCACTTGGCATAGATCTTTAGCCTCACTCAGAGACACTTTGCTGTATATATACTTCATAAAATATAACAGTCACTTTGCTGGTGCAAACTAAGGTCAGCCTTAGCTTTCCTCAATCTGGTTTCTTTCCAGATGTGCTGAACTACAGCCCCCATCACCCTTGCCTAGCACAATCATGGCTGGTGGGGATGATGGGAATTGTGGAAAGGAAGACTGGTTGGGAGGGGCTGATTCTAGACCGTGGGTAGACCATCTTATCACCTACAGCTCTCAGCCCATAGTACCATAGCCATAGCCATAGCGAGGGATGATGGGAGTTGTAGGCCCAAACATTAGGAGGACTACAAGATACTCACTCCTCTTCTTGATTATTCTTCTGTTCTCATCAGCAGCCTGACAGCTTCCTTCGGAATCCTGCAAGCAGGATGGAAAAGGCGTATTTATCACTTGTTCTTGCATTTTGTATCCTAAAGTGTACTGCCCCTGAACTTGGAAGCTTTGCTTAGAGTTAAAAGTTGCAAATCAGAGTAGTAAAAATGTGCCTGCAGCCCCTCAGTACAACACACAAACATTTCTTCCATATATACTAAGAAGTGAGGTGACATTTCTCCTGCTCCTAGACAGCCTTGACATTTCTCACAGCTGCTGAATTTCAGGTAGCTGTTTATGGAATTCCAGCTTTCTATCCAACTGTTCAACTTATTACAGCATAACCTTAGAAGTCCCCATGCCATGTGATCCAGGTGGACTTGCTTGTCTGAAGGTGCCTGCCTTCAGATGGACCTCCAATGTCACTGTGGTTTCTGGAGGTGCTGGTGTTGCCTCTGTGTGAAAGCAGAGGGGAGCTCGTCTCAAGACCATATTCTATATCAGTCAGGACATATCAGCCAGTGTTCCTGGCTGGGCTACCTCCCTGCATCTTCAGCTTCTCACCATCTGTCTTGAGCCGAGTTGGGATCTGCCAGGACCAGAGCAGAATCTAGGAATGTTGAGCATGGTTATCAGGCAGGCAACCTCTACCTGCTGAGGTTTGCTGCTCCTGAATTCCCTCTCCTGTCTCACTCCATTCCACCACATCTGGCCTGGCCAGTGGAAGGGAGGAAACTTCATCCTGAGTTTCTTCACTCTCTTGGCTCTTCTTAGGTGTCCTCCTCCTCTTCACCAGAGGGGTTGTGGCAACACTGTTGTGGCACAACAGAAGTTTTATTTTATCTGGGCTCTGCTCCCCCTCATCCCAAGATGGTTGCCAGCTTCTGTGGATCAACTATATGACAGTCCCTCCTCCTGATTTACTGTAAAAGTTGCCACCTCAAGAAGAAAAGTACGCGTGTAGAACCTTCTGCTCACCCCTGTTGTAGAACCTGCTATATACATGGGAATTTGTAGACTTTTAGTATTTGTTTACTCTAAAATATATTTGTTCCACCCTCATAAGGACTTGGGTGGTCCTTGTTGACCATAGAATTGGAGAGACCTTGTAGGCTCCCCACACACTGAAGAGTTCTACCTCTCTTATGATCAAGAGGTTTCTCCTGATGTCCACCCAAATCTACCTTCATTAACCTTCCTGAGCAGCAGAGAATGGTCTCCAGGTAGCCTGGCAAGACAACATTGTGACAGTTGGGCCTGCTGGTTTATTCATCCATTTAAAATATTTCTATACTACCCTTGATTGTGACATACAGAGTTTGTTAAAACAAGGCGCGGTGAAAACCAAAAACCACTAGGCTGTAAATAAGGAACAGATAATGTGCGAATGAGTAGGTTAGTCAACCCTCAGGTGAGAGTGGCTACCAGGTCTTGTGGACTTGCTTCCAGACCTCCACACGTACGGAGCTGTGGTCCTCTAGCAAAAGCAAGCATATACAGAACTGCCTCCCAGAAGATGCCTGTCATTTTTAATTTCTTCATGTAGGTACTCTGCCTTATGATATCAGTCATGCGAAGCCCGGCAGTGCCTTCTGTAAATCATACAATCCCTGAATTTCTGGCTCTAAAAATGGAGACCCTGTCATCTTAGGTCGATATTTTATTAGCGCCTTTACAGTGCAGTCCAGGGGAACTGCTTGTAAAGCTCCAAATGTGGAGAATTACAGGCATTGTACGGTGGGTGGAAACTCTGTGGAGGTGAAGGTCGGCTCTGTCCAGCTCTCACCCTGCAAAACACTTAGATGGCTGATTTTGGCCTTTGGAGTGTTTTGCTGTGGAGTGGGAGGGGAGGAGGCTGAAGGATATGACACTAGTGATGTTGATCCCTCCTGCACCCTCCCAACTAAGAAAGCTCAATTTCTGAAATGCTGTTCTGAGCACAGAGGTGCAGCTGGCATGATTCTTTCTATTCTTTCTGCAAGGATGGAGGAGGTCTCTCTGAATTCAGAGTCTCTGCTCCATTTGCAGGGCATGTTTCCAAGGTGAGAGCTGGATCTCTGAATTACCCATGGCTGTCTTGACTGTGCCTGGTGGCAGTAGGAGAGCAAAGTATTGTTTTGCTATTTGGTGTGGCAGAAGATTGGATTGCATCTGTTTATTTATAAAGCACTTTGATGCTACGTGCTATACATTAATCTGAATACAAGCCATTTGCCTTTCATATTGGAGATAGCATATAGCCTCCATGGCTAGTAGCCATTGAGAGCCACAGGGTAGAAGCTTATACATTTTTGGACAGACAACAATCCTCCACAGGATGCAGGAGAATCAATATGCATGTTGGGCTCTTTAGTCCAACACAGATTGACTAGGTTCATACAGCATGACAACTGATTCTCAAGGCTGACTATGGTTTGAGTGTGGGTTGTTGAACCATGGCCTGTTGTGTTGTATTTACTCAGGTACTAATAGATCATGATTTGTTAAGCACAACCAACCCACAGTTTGCAACCCTACAAGAAACCATTGATTTTCTTTGTGGGATGTTCATGATTAAGAAACCAAAGGGGATTTTTTTTTAGTGGAGTTGAGTGTTAACATAATGCACCAACTGACTCTCAACCCATATGCAACCTTGAGTATGGGTTGTGAAGTTGTGTGAACCTGGCCAAAGTATCTTGGGCTTAAGGGTCCTATGCACATATGGATTCTTCCACATCCTGCTGAGGGGGTCCTGTTTGTGGCCATCTGTAGGTCAGGGTGGTTGCAAGGTCCAGGTCCAGGTCCAGGTCAGGATGGATTTGAATTAAATCAAATTGATTTAAACCATGACTTAAATGGCTCTAGTCAGTAAGACTATATTTAAATCATGGTTTTCTACATAATTTACATTCATGTCTGTCTTACCCATACGTAGAGGAACTTCATTAAAATATCCCAAACTGGGCTTTATGATCTGCTGCCATTATAGGTTTTCTCTTCCAGGGTAAGAATAATATGATAAATCTGGCTATACACGAAAAGATCCAAAGACTTGTGGAGTATTCTGCTCAAAAGGTTTCACTTCCATTTTTACTGCTTGCCGCTCCCTCCTCAGACTGTGCTTGTGCAGATCTATTCCATTCCCAACATTCTTCTGTTCATAGATTGTTTTTGCCTCTTCTCACTTAAGAGGAAACGGGTTGATTCTCTTTGCGTAGATTTGCAAAGGAACAATGGGATTATGGTCTTTTTCTCAACTCTGTATGCTTATTCTATAACATTTTTGCTGTGCAGAAGAGACATGCAGTCTCTGCAGACACAAATTCACAGCTCTGAGAACTGTAAAACCAAGCATCTGTGATAATATCTTCTAGATAGAAAATTTGCCCAGTAATCTTTCAGAAACCTCTGGAAGAACATGACATTGTGAATGGATTAATGGAATTCGTTTACCGAAAAAATTTAAACACTGCATAAATATATAGCCTCATGCTACATAATTAAAAACTAATCCTTATTTCATGATGAATAAACTTTGGACTATAATGTATCTTAAATAGAAAACTATCTTTAGATAAATTTTTCCGCAGAAAGGTTTTTATTTTAAAAAATCCAATTTAAATAAACCCCCCAATTTTAAAAATTTTAAATAGTTTTTATGCACCCTGTTCCAGGTACACGTCAGCTTCAGGGCAGGGTGGTACGTGTGCACCTGGTGGCTAGGGCTGGCTAGGCATGTCCTAGCAGGTCCATTCTAGCAAGGCAGATTCAAGAATGCCACTTCCTGTACCAGGTACCTGGGCATTCCAAACAGGGCTTAGGTCAGCCTATTTTCAGGGTCATAGAATGATGGACACCTCGCTTCAGCCCCTCCCAAAGCACAGTTTGAGACTTGTGGCCTAAATTGTGTCCCCTGTCCATTCCACTGGTTTCACGAATTCGTAATTTGCTCTTGTACAGCCACATAACTTAAACTGTGGCGATCGTTGAGAAGTCCGGCTCAGTTGGTATTATTGATTATCCTCACTTGTTGCAGTCCAAAGCAAAGCTGGAATCTCTTTAAGGATGTCTGTGTTTCTTCAGACTTATTTTTCTTTGAGACTATCTCTTATTCCTCTGAAAAAACTTGGATAAGGCTGTAAGGAAGAGAGAGTCCTAAATGTTTTTTTGATTGGGTGATTGCCTGAAACTCTTGTGTTCAGACCCGTGATAACCATCACTTCTACTTAAGACTTTCTTATTAGTCTTTGAGGACTGGAAGAATGGGAAAAGCTTGTATCGTTGGGCCTCTGTTCTCTGTTTGGTCTGTAATGCATCAGACTTGCATTCTTCCCACTGAAGACTGTTGCAGAGCGATAAAGGGATAATCTTATAAAGAGTGTTTCTGTTTTTGTTTTTCAAAAGACCAAATAATTGCATACTTTTGTTTTAGGGCTATGCATAAAATTAGGATAGCTATGGCAAGCCCTATAAATTGTTGCCAGTCCTTTCCTGTCCCCACTTGACTTGTGAATTACTGGTTGTTGAATGTTGGTTTGCTCTTCTTAGAAACTGTTTAATCCAGGTGTAGCTGGAACCAGCAACCTTTCACCAACTTGGTGCCTTTTCCGATGTTTGGCCTACAGCCCCAGCAGCCCCAATCAGCATGCTGTGGGCCACGAATTATGGAAGGTGTGATCTTTAAGATAAGAAAGGTTCCAGGTTGCAGAAAGACTGCATCCTATCAGAAAGCGATCCATGTGTAGTCTCCAAAGGTGCATCTTGCTACAGGAGCTGTTATTTTGGGGTCTTGAAAAGAAGCGGGCTAGATCAAAGAACTGTCATCACCATAAACTCAAAGGACCACTTCGTATGTGACAATGGAGCCTGCAAAAATACATCTTTTTGCCGTGTTGCTCAAGGCAGCAGACATGACCCTTGTATTGGGCTCCTGCAAAGTCAGCCCAGCTGAATGGAGATATTTCTAGAACAGCCAGGAGGATGTGTGACACCAGTGTGGAAGAGTTTGGTGCTCTGTAGGCGTTACAACTCTGTGGACCACCACAACTCTGAAGTGTTTTCCACAAGTGGGTGGAAGCAGGCCTGATTGCAAATCTTCATTTCTGAAATGGAATAACATCCTCACTCAGCAAACTAGCTACATTGTTGTTCATGTACCAATTGCTAGAAATTATACTGATGTGACAGTTTCCAGACCAGAGCAAGCATGTGTTTTAAACAGGGAGTACAGGATCTCAGTGCTGGAAGCAAATCAGCTGCTAATTGTCCACCTCTTAATTAATGTATGAGTAAGCTATATGTTTTGTGTAAAAATATGAAATGAGTATGTTTTTGTGGAATGCCTTGTGGTAAAAGGCCAGCCGCCTTCATCATTTTCTTGGGCCTGGGTTCTTCTCTTTCCAGGTTCTCTTTTCCTGGTTCTTGGAACCATACAGGAGCCAAAAATGAAAGAAAGGACCTTCTCAAATATCTCTGGTATTCTAATAGCCAAATTAATTTGTCTTCCCCTTATCCAGCAACCAGCAGATCAGACCATATGAACAAATTGTGGGGAGCCATAAAAACCTAGTATGCTTTTCCAAATTAATGGGCGAGGGGTTCAGGAAGGTCTGTAGCACATGGGGAAAAGACATAGGAAGTCTGAATACAGATCAGAAACCAGGAAAGTATTTGTGCAGCCCAGAGGAGAATGGGCTGCCCAAATACTTAGTGCCAACTAAAGAGGAGATCATGTTGTTCTCGTATAGATTTTCGATCTGTGGCTTGCTTACATATTTTTCAGTAAAAACAGACCTGTTGCACAGCCCAGAAACTGTGTCACAAAACAGGAGCATAGTCAGATTTTCCAACCACCAATTGATGGAACGATGCTGGTATGCATTTTATGTTCTTTTGGCCAGAAATAAAGGAGCCAGCCTTGTTTTAGCATGGTTGAGCTGGATGTGGTTCGTCCTGCTCAAATGGGTCAAAATTCCCACTCCACGCCAAGCCCAGATACATACAAATATATGCAGGAAAAGCAAGACACTGAACTCTAGAAAGCTGATTGTTAAAAAATGTAAGGATAGTGTGGTGGCCATTCTGAAGCTCCTATAAATCAGGACAGATGTTGCAAAATTCTGGCAAACGAGGGTGATGGGGGGGGAAGGGTCAGTAAGGGATTCAAAAGGCTCTGGGGGTGTCTAAAAATAAAAATATTTTTGGAACTGGATCATAAGGTGGAAATCTTGTTAGGTGTCAATTAATGCAGAATTTATGCACTTCTGTTAGAGAGGTCTGGAAGCAGAAGCACATGTAGCTTCCAACTAGATGAATTGTTTCCTGGCCTGTTTCAAGGCACAAAGAATGCAGCAAATAACTTTGGAGTACACGGTGTGTTTGTGAATGTGCACTTTTGGCCTACATCAAGCCTGCAAATCATAAACTGGACAGCTCTTTATTTAAGATACCAGTAAGGAAATCGTTAGCTTTTATAGTTACCTCTGACATTCAGGGTGCATCTTTGTCCTAAGTGGAGAAGGCAGGTGTTTGTTTGTTATCCATCTTTCGGTTGCTTAGATCTCTGAGTGACCACTCAGGCTGCTTTCCAGTTTCCTCAGGTGGCTTCATTGACATAATCACTGGATAAAGACAACACTGCAACCCTCATTCAGGGATTAAGTATGGGTTGAGTGTGGGGTTTTGTTGAAAAGTGTGCTGTCTGAACCCAGTTGTGCTAAAGAAAACTCATGGTTTGCCCTTGGTTTTGAATGGGGTTGCTTACCATGGTGGTTATACCAGCTGGGTTCAGACAACATGAATGCCCACGTTTCAGCAACAACCTTGAGTAGGTTATCATGCTGTCTGAACCCAGCCATGGAAAGCATTCCCCCAAGTGTAGGGTGTGCATTAAAGTGAGACTGTAACTCATTGGCAGGGCACAAGCACTGAAGTTTAAAGTTTCAGTCTGTACGGGGCACCTTCACTTCAAAGGATCAGATACAAGGGGTGATAGAAACATATGGCTGGAATGCAGGAGTGCCACTGTTACTCTGCACGGAGAAGCCTCCCGCAGCCTCCAGGTGTGTTGGACTACCACTCTGAGCATCATCTTGCCAGCCATAGACCAATGCATCCGGAGAGCACAAGGCTGGGGAAGGCTGGAATAGACTGCCTGGGATTATATGTTAGTCTGAACTCTGGCTATAAGGGAGCTTCCTGTAAGCAACTTATAGCCCAATTGTGAGCATGTCTGCTCAGAAGCAAGCTCTTATTCCTCAAGTGTGTGCTTGCCAGGATTGTAGTTTTGTCTATTTGCTTTTCAGCACTTCACTTGCAATGTGATTTCCAAGCCTTTTCCTGGCTCTGTCTTCTGTGCAACAGAAAGACCTATCTAGGCTAATAGGGCATGAAACAGATGTTGGGCTGCTGTTAGTCTCTTTTCTTGGAAGTCCAGACAGGCAGCTATGGGTTGGCAAAGGGTGTTGCCATCTTTTGTTTAGCAGATAGGCCCATATACTCAGTAATACCTTCAAACAGGAGAGGGCAGCAAAATAGCACCCTAGCTGAGTAGGAGCTGTTTACTGGATGGCTTTTGCAAATGCATCAGGATTTTGAAAGCTATGCAGGGTTCTTTTAAGAAGGGCAGTACATTTCTGATGTCTTTTGAGCTGTACCTTTTGGACAAGGAAAGCCCAAGGCACTTGTTAAGGCACTGCAATGAATGGATTCCAGATTGACTGCACTACAGTTCCTAGCATTCTTAACAATGGGCCATGTGAAGTGGACCTGATGGGATCTGAAGTCCAGACCATCTGGACCAGAGTATCTGGTTAGGGAAAGCTGGATTGCTATTTGATCTTTTGCTATGATGTTTGTATTCAATGATGTTTGTATTATTATGAGAATTATTCATGTTTTCTTTTGAGGAAAGGCTGTGGCCTGAAACATACTGGATTTTGCTTATATAATATGTTCCTATCCCCCAGATCTTGCGGTATTTCTGATCCCTTCTGTATGTGCTTATTTCCTGAATGTTTAGGACAGTTCTCAATGACCCACCAGACTAATGGTGGTGTGAGGGAGAAGGTTGGATCTGTGAGTTCGCCAAATGGAAAGGTTGTGAGATGGTGCCCTCTGCACCATGTAACCAATGGGACGCATTCATGGAGGAGAAGGCTGTATGCTGCCTCCAGTGTCGAGGCAGCATGGAAGGGAAGCATGGAAGGGACCGTTCTGTCACTGTCATGCCCTGCTTTCAGGATTCTCACAGGCAGCTAGTTGGCATTGGTGTGAACAGAAAGCTTGGTGAGATGGGCCATTGGCCAGATCCATTAGGGCTCTTCTTTTGTTCTTACCTGTGCTTGGAACTAGTCCAGAGGTATGGAACAAAGAATGTAGTCCAGTAGTATCTCTTTTCATTTTCAAGTAGTCCATTTTCGAGTAGTATCTCTTAAGTTTCACCACCAAAATGACTTGGGGGTCTTTTCTGAGGGACTTCTCTTCTCCATCAAAGTTGAGCAGTGACATTATGCTCAGGACATGGCTGGAGGCTTTTGGGGTCTCTCCTGCACATCCCACCCCTTGTTATCCAAGCATCAGTCAGTCAGCTTGTCAGCCAGGCAAATCCTAACAGGCTTGTTTGATCCTTGGATTGGAATGGATCTTTTCCTTGTCTTTGTCAGAGTATGGTGCTTTTCTCAGCGCTGTGGAACCCCTGGCCCATGTTGCCCTATCTCTCTTCCAGTGCGTTCCCAGGGCACTTGGGGTCTTCCCACCCCACTGTTAAATGGCTGACTTCTTCTGGGTGCTCTGCTTCTCCCCTCCCTGCTGTTTTACAGCTGCTTCCCTCACTACAGTGGTGCTTCAGCTCATGAATGCCTCAGTTCATGACCAAACTGGGTTGTGAACAGAAATTTAGGAAAAAAATTTCCTCAGGTTGCGAACTCCGCATTGTGGGTGCTCTGGGTGTGGGGGGAGATGGCCATGATCACGCCCATGTTCCCTACCCAAGTGCAACCGCGATCACGCCCGTCTCCCCCCCAGCGTGCCCGGATCGCACCCGTCTTCCCTGTAATTTTAAAAAATATTTACAGAACAGATTAACCTTATGGGGAAATTTGACTTGGCTCACGACCAATTTGGGTCGCAACCAGAGCCGTGGAATGGATTAAGTTCGTGAGCCAAGGCACCACTGTACTTCCATAGCTAGAACACAGCAATTGGCCACCTGCCAAAGGAAACAAGGCAGTGCTTGGGAGCCCCTGCTACAAGTGAGCTGCTATTGCAAAAAGAGAGAGAGAGAGAGAGTGAATGAGAAATAGAAGCAGGGAGATGCACTTGTGATAACTGGGAGCCCTCAGTGGCCATTGCTGCGTTCACGCTCAAGATACTAAATCAGCAGCCCTTCAGAGCACCGCAGTGCACCACTGCGAGCAATTCCCCACTTGCAACAGCAGTGGTCTGAGCACAACACTAGCCCACAGATGGGCAACCCATAGCCTAAGGGTTACCGGCAAAGCTTCCCTTGTGTCTGGCATCCCTGTCCCTGCGAGAAGCCCTCTGGTTCGCATCCTCACAGGGCTCTGTGCTTCAGCTGCGTCACCGTGTGGCACTGTGGAGCTGCCTCCGCATAAGCATGAAAAGCACCTGGCTCTGTGTGTGTGTCTACCCACACATGCGTATATGTCTGGCAATGGCTGGATGTTATATTCTGGGCTAATAGAATTGGCAATCGCTAATACGATTGCTCAGTTGCCAGTGCTAAGCAAGTCTGAGCCTGGCCAGGACTTTGCAAGGAGATTTTCCTAGGAACAGCATGCAAACTACTGTAAACACTTTCAGGCCAGAAATGCAGTGTATAAATATCATTAAATTGTGAAATTACTTTCAATATTTGAAAATACTGTTGCTGCTGCTGTAAATCAACTTTTTCCAAGCAGGCAGGCAGTGCATTTGAATGGCTTTTTGAATGACTTGGGCATCCAGTCTGTTCGTTTGACCTGTAGCGCAGTGATGAGAATGAAACCCTGTTTGGGGTGCCATCCTATGCACAGCTGGCTGCGGGATGCTTGAGAACATCAGAACATAAGAAAAGCCATGTTGGATCAGACCAAAGGTCCACCCAGTCCAGCAAGCCAGCTGCCCTCAGGATCCCTCGAGCAGGATGGGTGCAAGACCTCCTCCTGCCCGAGCTCCTCAGCACTGGGTATGGAGATGGAGGTAGCACACAGCCAGAAAGGCTAGTAGCCACTGATAGCCTCCTCCCTCTTGAAGCTGACCAATCCCTTTTAAACCCATCCAGGTTGGTGGCCATTCTCACTGTCCATGGTAGCAAATTCCACGGTTTACCTATACACTGTATGAAGAAGTACTTTCTTTTCTCTGTCCTAAACCGCCCAGCTTGGAGCTGTGGGACTTTTTTCTGTCTGAACATGCATACATAGGACTGCATCCTTAACTGTACTTGTCGTGTTCGGCTTAACTGGAAGGGCTAAAATTGCAATCCTGTGCATGAGAAATTCCCAGCATGCCACAGCCAGCCATGTAGAACTTTTTAAGGTTGCACAGAATTGTGGCTTTATTAGCTTTCCTTGCTAACACCCCTCGGCGCACATACATCAAAAAGGTATTAATGGGCAAATCAGCAAAAAAGCAAAGGAGTGCAGTGCTTTAAGTGCTGCGTCATGCTCCTGACAGGTCTACATTTAATGCTGCGACTGTGCAGAAGAAGGAGCAAAGTTTAATCTTCCATTGAACCCTTTTAATTACCCTTTTAATGACTGTACCTACCAGTAGGAACATGTTTTCGTGGCCCTGATGGAAAATTCAAGCTGTTGTGTATTCTTCTGCTTTATGATATTTTTCCAGCCAGGTATAGTTTTGAAAAATGGTCATGATTAATAAGTTGGGGTTCTGATGGCAGGACGCCAGCTTCAATCCCCAAAGGACTTCATTACTAGAACTGTGCTATGGCTGCAGGATTATGAGGATGGGGCTGATTGTTCACTTGCTGTTTGACAACTAACGTGAACTGATAAAACCACCAACACTTATATTTTTATAGCAGTTATTCCTGGAATATCATCTTCTGTGTCTTTGGCTGGCCTTGCCTATTTGGCATATATATGCCAAGGTGTTAATATACATATTTTTGGAAGCAGTGCTGGGAACTGCATTGTAGCATCCAGCAAAGTGTTGAATCCATATAGGAGACCTGTTCTGCAAGCAGTATATTAATCCAGAAGGTACAAATTAGATCAGTTCACTTCAGAATATGGACCAAACAAAATTCTCCCTCATTCTTAGCTGTGAATAACGATCAGAAATTAAATCAAATAATATAAATTCATATACTTCGAATAATATGTGGGGCAACTTTTAGAGACCTTCACCAAACTTTAAAACTGGCATTCCCCAACCCACTCCCCTTCATATGTGTTCTACTATAATTCCCATCATCCCCAACCTGCATGGATTTGTGTAGTCGACATATCCAGAAGGTGTTGTGTTGGGGAAGATCTCTTTTAAGATGAGCTGTCAAAAATAGTTTCATCATGGTACATATAATTGAAAAATAACTTTGCCTCTGCCCTTCCTAACTCCAAACCCATTACATTCCACAGGAAGTGAGATAGACACACTCATTTCCTGAAATAGTCTCTCCGCTTTTTAAAGCAATTGGACATATGACAGCCACATGTTTAAAGCAATCTTAACTTTACTGTGCATAATTTTAACAACACTTTCTTCCCCTAGGATCAATAAAAGGAAAAGTTTAGGGTTGAGGAACAGGTTGTCATGTGGAGAAGCCATGGATGGCACTTACTGAAAGATTGGAGAGATGCTTTATTTATCCTTTTAACATGACAAGTTTCAAAGACTTAATGGAAGATGTTTTAAGAAGCACACACAAATACAAGCTAGAACATGTTGACTTTGGAAAACAGATGAAGGGAAGTGTTTAAGCCCCATGTAGAAAAGCAGGCAGCAGTGACAGTCAAGAGGAAGCAGTATGGGCTGGGAAACACAGCCGATCAGCACTGAGCGAAATTCAGAATGTTCGTGCATTCAAATCAGGGTTTAGCTTGTTCCAGAGATTGGCACGATCTGGCGTTGTTCAAGGTCCACAACCTGGCAGGGAGCCCCCCAGAGAAAGCCCACTGGCTCTGCTTGTGGTCTTTGCACATTTGCTACCTCTTTGGCTCTTCACCAGCCCTGGGGGAGATGGTGACAATGGAGGGGAGGATGGGCATTTGCAGTTGCAGGCACCTGCCCTTGCCCTGTGGTTTTCTCACTGGCAAGGTGGCAGCAAGGGGGTGGGTTGGAAGTGGCCCATACTGAGGGCAGGTAGGCTGACAGCCTGGACCTGGCGATGGTTCAGCTGCTGAGCAATATTCACAGTGCTCGGAATGCCAGTTCACTGAAAATACTGACTGATGGAATTGATTATTTGTCAATAGCATACATGGAAGCAAACATTCTAAACAGTGGGAACTATTTGGCCAAAAAGTCAGCTAAGACCATAATAAACACTTTAATGAAAATCAGGTTTGTCCTGGAACTGGAAAAACGCTTTTTAAAAAATGGGAAATATTTTCCCCTTCCCAGGGGTGACACTGAAAAACATCTAATCTTTTTTGTTTCTTCTTTAGGTTGGTTTTGCACTTGGCAACATAGTCGGGATGTATATAGCCCAGAATTATGACGTGAGTATTTTTTTCTGTTTTGCCACTTTTAAGTGTTGACTGTGTCAGGAGCAGGGAGTTTGTGGTCCCCAAGATGATGTTGGACTCCAGCTCTTGTCAGTCTGAGACAGCATGGCTTGTGGTTGAGAATTCTGGCAGTTGCAGTCCGGCTGATGAGCCTTCATTTCCTCCTTGTCCTGACCTATATAATTGCAGCCTTTTGGTGTTGGTGTACATTGCTTTCTGTTTTGTATTTCTTTTTTGTCTTTTCATGATTGCTTTGAATATTAGGGCTGTTATTGGGGTCTTATGACTTTTTATTCTAAAATTTAAAGAAAAAAGAGGCATATAGATTTGAATGTTTCAGTGCACATATTTGAAGGGTGTGTGGGGGTGTATTATAGGAAAATACATAAAAACTATACAGAAGCTTCAGCTAATGCAGACCAAATACAAATAAGTGTCTATTTGAAAGTGGCATCTATGCTTCAATGCTGAAAGCATTGTAAGTTCTTCAGTTCATTGCATTATAGGAAGTGAACTTTTATTCTTCCTGTGTCGTAATATCAGTCTTTTAGCTGACAGAAGAGTGTGGAGGACCTCATTGTGCCAACCATGTGATATGTTTCAGGAAGCAGGTACATCATTTTAAACACCAGGTACAGTAATCAGTAAATATTAAGATTGTCCCATAACCAAATTAGGCATACAGTGCCCTCTGTTTTCTGCTTTTGCCCTGTGCTGAATAATGTAAATAGAAACTTGATGGCATGGTGGGCAAACTTCATGGGATTGCTTTAGCTCAAGTTATTTTCCTTTCCATTTGAAAAAAGAACAAAAAACAAAACAAAAACCCCAATTTCCATGATTTTTAAAATCTATTTTTCTGCATCAGTTTTTGTTGTAATTTTTTTACCCAACATATTACATTACATGGGACAGCCAAATAAATAAGCAATACACACACATACACCAAGTTCCTTTGTGGGTATTTGTAAGGATTTTTTAAAATGTTCTGGTCTCTTTTCCAAAGTGGTAGTTCGCTGTAGCTCAGGACATTGTTTGCATGATGATATCCTAGAAAGACTACATTGTGATTCTACTTGTATGTAAATTCTGCTATGAATTCTTCAACCCTACAAGGCTTCTCTTCTGCTTTTTAATAGGTTCCGAACATTGCAAAGAAACTTGAAGACATCAAGAAAGATGTAGAAGCTCGAAAGAAGCCTCCGACTGATAAATGATGTTGACTTAGCCATATCTGAATTAAATGTAGATGATGTAGTATACTCCCTGGGCCACAGGTGCCTAACCTTTACATGGCTTTTGTGGATTCCTGCCAGGTGTTGTCTAGGCTGCCCTTGGGCTGAAGGGTCCCCATATCTGTGGGACCTTCCAGCACTGTCAGGATATTTGACCTTTTTTCCTAACTGCACACATAACAGGAGAAAACAAAACAGAGAGAAACTGGACTTTTTCTGTGTATTTGTTCAACAATATTTTATATTCAGTATTAATATGATTTGGATATAGAGCAATGAAATCCATTTAGTTATTTCAACCAAACTAGATTCTGTTACAGTAGATCATGAAATAAATTGAAGCATTTATATATCTGGAGCCAGCATCCAAAACTTTATTTCCCTGAATTTAATCAGGAGCACAATTTTACTGTCCTTTGTACAGCCTGTTTGTAAGGTACAAAATCAGTGGGGTTTTTTTTCTGAAATGAGAGCTTATTTGTTTGAAACTTGTTGGGTCTTGTGCTGTCAATTATTGCATATGATGCAAAATGAGCGTATGATGTTGAGCAAATCAGAGAAGCATGAAATATCTTGCTTTTACCAATTCTTCTTCTCCTAGGCATTATGCTCAATAGCACTTTTATAGGTTATACAAGTTGCTTGCATAACTGAATTTTTTTCTCGAACAGCGTGTCTGATAACAAAGTATCCTGTGGTGCTTGTGGAGGAGGAGAATGCACAGCATTCTAATTTTCTAATTCTCTGTATATTCCTCGATGTGTCAGCCTATGGTTTAATGATGTGCTTGCCATCCCACTGTAACATAAACGCTAAGTAGTGCCCTGCGCTTGTAAGTTGACGGCAATGTCTTTAAAGCAGGGCTGTGCAAACTTTGCACCGTGTTCTTACTGGCTTGCATCCAGTGTAACCCTTTTGTGAATGGCAGAGCTTGCGATCTGATGAAGGTGCCACTCAAGGAAGTGCGAGGGGAAGCTCTTTTTGACAATTTCCTCTTTTCCCTGTGCAAGCCGATTATTTATTTATTTATTTGGGATATTTCTAGCCCGTCCAATCACTTTTGTCTCTGGACAGCTCACAGCAAAATCTATAAATACAACAATACAAATGACATACTTACCCCAAACAATAATAAACTAAATATCCCATGACTGGAATAAATAAAAATAATTATTAAATAGATTAAAATAATTAATCATAATAATAATTAAAACCTATTAACATTAAAATATTGGGTGAATAAAAAGGTCTGGACCTGGCACCGAAAAGCATATAATGACTGCTTCAGGCGGACCTCTCTAGGGTTTTAAAGGGTCCTCTTCATGAATGGGAGATCCCTTGAACCAGAAGCACAAGCAAGAGATCTCTGGATCCAGCGCACATTGTTCAATAGAGCCCTACAATAACTTCACTGAGATGCTTTTCTTTGAGCTCAACTAGTGGACATGGCCAGTGTCTTGTCTGAGAGCGTGCACTAAGCTTTTGGCCAAATCATGTCTGAACTCAGGGTTCCTAGTTCTGTGTCTGCTTTGCTAAACTCTTGTGCTGTTGGTAGTCTGTTATTAACTTGCCTCCTTCATGAGGTTCCTGGGGTCTCCTGGCTCATGTTCTTCTAGGCTTTGTCAAAATCTGCTTAGTCCAAAAAAAAAGTCCCCAAATTATAGCCCTCCTGCCTTTTACTGCTTTCTTTCTAAAAACATCCCTGTGGTAACAGATGGTATCTATGCATTTAATTTCTATATAGCACAGTGGCCAAAGCTCTCTGAAAATGTCTCCTGATTTACATAAGAATAGTTTGATGGGATAGCTTTATGCACTGAACAAAAGGCCTCAGACAAAGGAAGAAGGGAAGGTTAAGGACTGATGATCTTAGTCTCTTTTGAAAGCCAAGAGTCTGAGCTAAAACCTCCAGGAAACCATTACAATCCATTAAGGGAAAGCTTTTTTATGCTGATTTGAAATGTTTAGGGCAAAGCATTATTATTTGGAATGAAGATTCAGTAGGTTAAGTATTGTTTTGCAGAATTTATTGCATAACCTCAGGAAAGATAAATCCCTAAGTTTCCTTTGCCTGCTAAGTCATTCTTAGATGAATTGAAATTGAAACCCCTTGGCAGAAACATTCAGCCAGCACAAAACCCATTCATATTTAACATTTTTGTTGCCTGAGGAGCTTGTTCTGGGGTCAAAAATTACCCCCTTTCCAACTAATAATAGGTTTAATTTTAGTGCAAGATGAAGGTCCATATAAAAACCACTTGAACTCTTAGTTAACATCCTTGACTCCTCCTTTTAGACTGCAGGTTGTGGTGCTGTCAGGAGTGGGAGATGATATCTGTTCGGGGGTATGTTACAGTGAGCAGGGCTTTATGGACCTTTATGTTGTGTAAACCAGGAATAGCAAAGTGAAGAAGTACAAATCAGTTTAAAGATGTGTAGCCTATTTGGTTATTACAAACATCATCATAGTCACAGATAAAATCAAGCTTAGAATAAATGTGCACCCAAAATACAAACAAGTGATGCAGGATGGGAATGAAGCAGTGCTTTTGCTGCTCCATCTTATTTTAATAAAAGTTGGACATGTGAGTGGAAGCTTTACATGTTAATGTTGCATCTTCCTTTGAACTTTCTTCGTCACACTCTTACTGAGGGCTGTTCAGAGACTTCCATGTCTGGAGTTTGGGCTCTGCAACGAAGTACACCCCCAAAACTTCATGCCTAATCTGATGCCTTTCAGATGTGTTGGACTGTAACTTCCATAGGTCCCATCCATCATGCTCAGTAGCCATGTTGCCAGTTGTAGTCCAATATATCTGGATAGTGGCAGGATGGGGAAGACTGCCCTGCAGACATAAAGCCACAGGCATTTACCAGAAAATATCCCAATTCTAAAAGGTTTTCAATGTGTGAAGTTAACTGGGATCTGATTGAACATATTCATTTGATTTAAATTTAGTAAACTAAAAAGCCTGGTTAATTTTATATATTATGTAACTGTCTCAGACATTCTTCCAGTAGCTAAAAGTATTTCACCTGGAATATTTGGGGTAGAATGAAAAGAATCAATAAAGCACATTTAATGTGACTTATGCATCCTCCAGAAAGGTCAGGGCTTTATGTAGAAGTTCTTTTTTCTTGGAAGGTACTTGGAAGATAAATGTTTTAAGGCATGACAGCTCAACAGCTTACACTTCTCTTTCATGCCTTAAATTTAAACAAAGAAGGCAAAGCTGTGAAAGTTGAAGGTAGTATCCAACTCTGTTGCAGAGTGAGCACTAATGATGCTGCACTTTTGGAAACCAAAGCTGCACACTGTAGCTAGTGTTTGCTAGTGTAAAAGCATCACTAAGGCTAGGTTTTTAGGCTCATCCATTCACGCTAGTGCTGGGTCACAATTGCATGCTACCGACTAATTTTAGCGTGCCTAAAGCATTGTGACAGTTACATACTTCCTAAGCATAATTACCCGACAATACCGAAATGGCTCAATTTGAAACTGCTCACTTTAATTCATTTTGCAACTAATGTACTCATTCTTTTGCTAATTAATCTTTTATCCATCCATTACATTACTAATTAATTTTGTGCAACAATACAACTTTGAGAAATTGAACATTTCCTGATGAAAAATGAAGTAGAAAATTTGCCATGGAAGTTTTCATTGCCACATCACTGCTGACCCCTCCGAAGGCAAGCACTGGGCCATGCCTGGCCTGAATGCTATCACTGTACAAGTTCTTGAATTGTCACACCTTGTCAGATGGATTTTTCATTTTATTATTTATTTGGAATTCTTGTATGCCGCCCTATTTGCATAAGCCTCGATTTCTAAGGCAACTGCATGGGTATCTTGTGCTTATACACAATGGTTATGCTGAATTACTGGATCGAATAGTCAACAGATGAAGGGTGTTGCTTGCCATTACTTTGATGTAGTTTTCATTGAGTTCTCAAAGACACTTGGATATTTGTGGTTTGTGTACATCTCCAAGAAGTATATAAAAGTTGGTAAATACTGGAAGATCATGAGCTGTTTTAATTAATAAAAGGTGTCAGCTTGACAATGAAACAATTGGGAGGTTATTCCTTTTGACTGGACCTTAAATTCTGTATAGAAAGCATAGTCCAACATTTTATAATCAATACTTGATTATCTGAGGTTAAAAAAATGAGCATGTAAACAGCTCCACCAGGTATGGCTGCACACCTTTAGGTCGCCAGTGTAAGCTTCAAAATATGTCTTTCAGGATAAACACCTGAATTGTGCTCCCTTTCTCAGAATTCTGTCCATGATCTTTGTGCCATGGAACAAAGCTTTTTTGCAATTTTAGTCTTTTGCAAAGTTGAGGATGCCCAGCAGTTGACTCAGATTTAAAAAAAAAAAAAAAAAAGTCCAATCCTTTGCAAGTTTAAACAGAAGAAGGCCTACAGCTCAGCATGCCCCAGCCATCTCACATTGGTTTGTACCCCTAGTTGCTTAAGGGCACCATGTTGAGGTTGTCTGGTGGGCCACAGAATCATTGATGTCCCAGCTCTGAGATCCTGCAGTCCCTCTTGGGCTGTGTCCAAGGTTGCAAATGCAACCCCAGAGGGGGGAAAGGCATGGAAAAAGTGGGTCAGGAAGGTGAAGACGGGCTATGGACTTTCAGCCATACCTCTCCCTGATGCTTCAATAAGATTTAGGGTGCATGGTGTGGGGGCAGCTGAGATTCCAGCTCCCACACTTCATTTGTGCATAAGAGGCACTTAAGCTACCTGTTGTTCGGTCGCACAGTTGTGCCTGACTCTTCACAACCTGATGGGCCATAACACACCATGCCCTCCTGTTCACTGTTTCCTAGAGTTCACCCAAATTCATGTTCATTGCATCTGTGACACTAACCATCTCATCCTCTAAGCAACCTGGTTGTAAAAATGATTTTTTTTACTATATAAATTACTGTTTAACTGCGTGAAGTTGTTGGGTTTTAAAGTGTCAGTGTTCTAAATTGTTGTGCACTGCCTTGAGGCTTTTTTTTTATAGCAAACTGGGCAGTATATGAATATAGGCATACCTGGGAGATATTGCAGGTTTGGTTCCAGACACCACAATAAAGTAAATATTGCAATAAAGTGGGTCAAATGAATTGTTTGGTTTCCCAGTGCATATCAAAATTATGTTGACATGATACTGTAGTCTGTTAAGTGTGCAATAGCATTATGTTTAAAAAACCAATGTACATAGCTTAATTAGAAATACTTTAATGCTAAAAATGCTAACCATCCTCAGAGCCTTCAGCAAGTTGCAATCTTTTTGCTGGTGGAGGCTCTTACTTCGATGTTGATGACAGCTGATTGATCAGCAAAAGTTTTAAATAGTGCAAGAATTACCAAAAAGTGACACAGGGACACAAAACGAGCAAACACTGTTGGAAAAATGGTGCCAATAGACTTGCTCAACGCAGGTTGCCATAAACCTTCCATTAGTAAAAAATGCAGTATCTGTGAAGTGCAATAAAGTGCAGCACAACCAAATGAAGTGTGCCTGTATTAGTAATAAACAGTAAATAATCTCCCTCATCAAGTGGGCCAGCCCCACTCATGCAAGTCTCTGACACAGCTACAATACCACCACTGGCCTTTCTTATACTTAGGTCAGGTTAGCTGGTTGCTATATTAAGAAAAGCATTGTCAACCTCTCCTTTATCATCTCTTCAGAAGACAAGGATATCAAAGGCTTGAATAATTTATTTTATTGGCAAACACTTTCTACAGCAGAACCATTTCGACTAGCAACAGAATAGGATGATTATGTTTCTTTGGTGGGAAAAAGGACCTATACAACCTGCTCAGAGTACAATTACTGGGGTTAACATAGCAGTTCACTGTTTTCCCCCCATACTGTTTCACAATGTGCAGGTTACACCAGTTATTAAAATAATACGTCTGCTGTATGGGCACTTTGTGTCATGCCCAGCACTGAGAAGGTCAGAGGTGTGAAGGCCAGCGTGCTTCTGCTTTGACAACTGAGGAGCAGGCAGAGTCCATCCTGGTTCAAGGCCGGGGCACATCTGCACACATGGGATGCAACTTCTCAGGAAGCTGCAGCTCCGTCATGTAGAAGCAATGCTTTGCCGATACAAAAATGCTTCCGTAATACACCCATGGCATTGGTTGCTCCTTCCAAATAGGCCCTTCTAGGCCTTCATCAGCCCACATGCAAGTGTGGAATTCTCTCCCCACATCTATGGTGACACTCAGGATGTGTCTAAGGATTTAACCACAGAGATCTCCATTTGGAAATCAAAAGCAGTGAAGTAGTTTAGTGCATCTAAGTGAAGAGAGGGTTCCTCCCTCTCTCCAAATGCTACGGAGCCTGAGTCAGACTCCCTCGGGGCCTTCTCTGAGTGGTGGAGGTCTTCTCCTTGAACCGTCAGGCTACTGCACAAATAAGAGCCCAAGAAAGGGTGAGCAAACATAAGCTTTGCTTAATGGGGCTGGGAGATCCAGGGGCCCAGACTGCAGGCCTGTTACCATGACAAAAGCAGGAAAGAGATGAAGGTTCATGGGTTAGAATTAGGGCTAGGATTTAAGACTTCATACAAACTCATTGCCATGCTCCTTTTATCCAGATCTTGTGAGGCTGGTTGGTCCTATGAGAGGCAGTGCAAATTCCCGTGCATTCAATTAAGCCTGCAATCTCCATGCTGGTTCATGAATGTTTGGAGTTGCAGAAGCTTTTGCTAAACGTGCACAGAGTTTTGTCCTAAATGAAATTTACAAACAATAACAACCACTAAATACATTTCAGGGCAATGTGCATAGCCTACACATTGCTTTTAATGTACTGCTAATGTGCTTATCAAATCCTGCAGGTGCTATACCACAAGAACTGTTAATACACCTAGTTGTTTTGTGTATTGAATGGAGAACATGCAGTTAAAATGGGCTTTGTGGCATTTTGCAATGAAAAGGACAAGAAAAATAAAGCTTTAAAATGATTTTGTCCATTTTATAAAAGGTGCATTGGTTCATTAGATAAAAAAGCAAGCAAGCAAAAGCAAAACTTCAGGAAGGAAATACCTTTACTAGGACCAATAAAAAATATAAAATAGCAATTTTAAATGGTTTTTAAAGCTGGACATTATGTTAATATAAAATACAAAAATGGTCCATGGTAGAAAAGCTTCAGCATGGTCCAAAGTGTAGTTTCAGAAATGTAACAAATGTAATTTCAGAATTAAAATGGCCATGCTAATTATTTCTTGACACACAGGATTGTATGTATGGGAGAGTTCTTTGCATGTTTCTGGGGAAGGCACATATTTATACAGAACTCCAAAAAAGCTTGTTGTGGGTATCTTGTATTTTCCAGAGCAATGAATGATCAACTTCATTCTCTTTATAGAGTAAATAATTCCATATACAACTTTCTACATTTAACAAATATAGATGCATACACAGAGAGGGAGACTGAGAGAGAGAGATGCACATGGAGAAATTCAGCCTTTAAACAAGCCTTAAATGTTGGACTGGAGCCATTGTAAGTTATACATACTCATCAAGTAAAAAAGGAGAGAGATTGGTTACATGTTTGATACAGCAAACACTGATTTCCTGTGGAAATAATGAGAAAAGACTGGAAGAAAATCAAAGTAAGACCAATGCAGATTTGACAGACAGAAAGTTCTAGATGGTAGGGACATTATGAGCTTCAGGAGAACTTCTGATCGAATTCTGGTTAGCAGAATAATATACACTCAAGTCTTCCTTTCTTAATGTATGTGCAAAGATGTTGCTGCAATTCGGCAAATCCTGCCACTGGTGACTATAACAGGCCAGTGGTGTTGCTGACAGCTGCCCAGTCTGGAAACACATTCAGCTGGAAGAGTCTGATCCCCCAAGTATTAATTGCCACCATGACAACCACTAGACCAATCAGATTAACACCAAAGCCAGCTTTGATCTATAAGTGAAAAGAAAACAGACCACAGTGATGATAATCAATTAGGGCAGGAGTTCTCAATATAAGCAAGCAAGATATTAGAATGTGGGAGATGGAGATGGTGATGACAATGATTGCTACTGCTTTGCATTTATATCCCACGCCTTCCCCTTATATGTGGAATCCAACGCGGCTTATATAGCCCCATTTTATCCTCGCAACAACAATCCCATGTGGTGGGCTGGACTGAGAGTCTTTGACTGAGCTCTGTAGCCCAAGTGGGGAGTAGAACCTAGATCTTCTCGGTCCCAGTCCAGCACCCTCACCACCATGTCACACTGATGCTCCCGCATCCCACATGGATGGGTTCAGTAAAATTATGAGCCTTTCTATTTTCATTTCCTCTAACTGGTAAGTTGGAAAAAAAGTGTTCAGTTCTTTATGAATCCAAGAGCAAAAGTATCTTTTGTTCCCTGGCCCATTTTTAACAGATGCATATCCCTTCATTGGGCCTCTGCTACTTGTACTGATGTGGCTGCAAACTGTGAGTAACTTTGCATCCTGGTTCACCATATTCCAGGCATCTATCTTGGTCTGCACAACTCTCAGCTTAGGAGGGCCATAGGAAAGGTTTGGTACAAGGACGGATACCATGCAGAGGGGTTCAGAGGAGGCCCAGCAGGCACCCAGCAATTAGCAGATTTAACCAGAGTGGAGATGGCAGTCCATAGGGCCCCCTATTTGGATTTGGCTGTTCTCATACATTTGGCTGTCTGAATGTAGTTATGAACATAAATTCTAGGGATATGATTGTGGGGGGTGTTGGAGAATGTCCTTCAGTGCACATTCTCTAGTGGACTGACCAAATGCATAATTCTTGGTCTATTGTACACTTCGGATCATGGTGATCTGATCAACCATCAGATGATTATGCACTTCTGGGGTGGGGTTACAACCTGTAACCCCTAAGGCTGAGCATGTGCTTTAAATGGAGATAGCTCATATGCAACCTCTGGCATTTGCATGTCAAAGAATGAGGTAGCAAGAGATAAGAAAGACCAGGAAACTGGCACTAGGCAGTAATGGACTCAATGGAATATAATTTAAGCTGAGAAAAGCAGATTCTGAAACTGGTATAAACAATCTAATTCCAGCTCCAATTCTTACAGTCCCAGGGAAGGCATCTGTAAGATCTGTAACGATGATAGGAATGCCAGGACCAGGTCACAGGTGTAGGGTGAAGTTCTGCCTTTTCTACTGGTCTCCAGGTCCTCCAAGCTTTCCATACTTGCTCCTCAGCTGTTCCCTGAAGTGTTCCAGGTTTTGTTCCTGGTTTTGCAGGCACTTCCAGGGTTGATCAGGCCCTGATCCTGACAGCATTCCAGGAGACATAGGCTAGAACAGATTTTTCTAAATGCAGAGAATGCAGTCCATCCCTGAGGGGAACATCTGACCTTAAATGCCACCTCCCAGCCTCCATGGGGACTTTCAAGAACTTTGTCTTATGTACATGGAAACTCCAATATTGGTAGCAACAAAAAGGGGGTGCATCCAACACTCTCCTGTTCATAATTTCCTTCCCATTGTTGCCAAAGACAGGGAAATTGTTCAAGGTAGAAAAAACTGGATTGCTCATGAAACCATATCCTTCTCCAAACATGATGGCCTGGTAAGTCTTTGGATGCCGTGCTTCTTCCACATCAACTCCTTCAGTCTTCACTGGTGGGGTAGCTGTGTTAGGGACTCCCCAGCCAAGACTTCCATCTTCCTTAATTCATTCACAAAAGCTGACCTCCCAGCAGACACCCTCTATTTTAAATACAATATCCAATTCCACATTGGAGGCACTATAGTTAGAAACAACTGCAGTGTGAGCCCATTACTAGTTCGGCACTAGACTGGAGCGGCTGGTTGCCTCCATTCCTAACTGATTTGATCTGGGGTTCTGGTTGCCTCACTCTGGCTACATACCATATCTTTGATCCGGCAGTGCCCATAGTTGAAGACAATGGCATTTGGAGGGTTGCCTACGGGGAGCATCACCGCAAAAGAGATGCACATGGTGACGGGGATCAGGGTGTACAGTGGGTTGATTTGTAGAGTTTCTGACTAAAGAGAGAGGAGAATGCAATGTTATAGGTGAAACAAGAAATTCCTCAATGAAATGGGTTCCTTGGTCTTTAGAAGAAGCTATGGTATTCAGCTCATTTCATGGTTTCAGATTTAGGCTATGATCCAAGAGACCCTGGGTTCAAATTGGCACTCAGCCATGAAGCGCCATGGGTAGCTTTCAGTTGGTTGCCATCTATCAGCCTAACCAACCTCACAGGGTTGTTGTGTGGACAAAATAGATGGAGGCACCATAGACCCGTGTATCTCAAACTCTGTTTTCCTCCCTTTGCACATTCCAGACAGTAGACAGTTCCTTTGTAAAAGTTCTTTATTCACCTAAGCATATCCATTAAACTCAATCATCACAGAATGAATCTCTGAGCACGCACAGAGTTATTTGTTGAACCCAATCTAGCAACGACTTCCAAGAGCCCTCCTTCTGAGTGAGTCTGAGCCCCTTTTGGCAGTGAGCACACCTTTTCTCTGTATGCCGCCCTCTAGCTGGCTTTCCCTCCTCACTCAATGCCACAATGTGGGGTCAGGAGTCATGCCAGCTTTGCCTTGCTCTGAGAACTCCCCTCCCGGGCCTCCCAACAGTTGTACATCTCAGCTATTCCCAGAGCTTGACTCAGCTCCTGGAGACAGAGGCCTCGAGATACACTGTTCCATTTGGCCCACCTCCAAGCATAAGTCCCATGTTCCCAGACCCCCTTGGCCTCCTGCGCTGGTGAGTCCAGATCACTGAGACCTGGGACCGCATGCCCAGAACAACTGCCTCTTTCATCCCCAACACCTTGGAAGAAAACTGAGATTAAAACTTCAATAAAGAATACTTTTATCCTCCAGTGTCAATCCTTCAGCTTTCTTATCCTACCAGTACAAATAATAATACAAAACTCTAAAAAATCTCCTATATTTCAATGCAATATTAATCATTGCATATTTTTAAAGAATTTTATACACTTTTCTTTTAATCCACCAATGTGAACAACCCAAATCCAAGTGCATTAAAAAGAACAAATGTACACATAGAGATTAAAAAAGGATGAATGGGTGTATCTGCATAATTTATATCACCATGAAAAAACAAGCCCAGGTCAACTGGAGAAAAAAACCCTACTAGTTATACTTTCCACTCACCTAAAAATCAATCCAAAATCTGTACTCACCATACTGCATAAAATAGGTAGGAAGATCGTTATGGTTGCTGGGTTACTGACGAACTCCGTTACTATGGAGACCAGGAGGCAGGCCAGCAGACTGACAGCCCAAGAGGGGAGACTGCTCAGGGACAGCATCTGCCGCCCAATCCAGGTGGAAAGGCCCGAGGTCTGAGGGGAAAGGCAGCCGTGAAAGAGGGAAGGCCGACAACCCTCCGCTAAGGCTTCTTCTCCATGGATCATCATATCCTTCGGGGATGTAAATTAGTCCTCCATTCAGAGGGATCTGAGATGGGCTTGAAATGGTCTGAGGAGTTTTTCAAATGGACGGGATTCAATATTTTGAATTCCTTCTGTTTCTGCTTGGCACTAAGTGACCAGGCTACTACGTATTACGGTTAAGACCACCTTCAGATTGGATTAGGTGATGACAACACCAGCAACCCTTTAGCAACCTGCCTGGTCACTGAGGTCATTGGAGGAGTTCTCCTGGTGGTCCACATGGACCTGACTGGAATGCCCCAGCAGGAGAACCTGCAGTGTGGTGGCCCCACTCCTAAAGACCTCCCTCCACGTGAAGGTCAGGCCACCCTCCAGTCTTTAGCAGGCTTTGCCACTTGCTGAGGACACCTTTGTTCTGGGAAGCTTCTTTGCTAACCAGCCACTGTTTAAATATCCTATTTTTAATACATTAAGCAATTTAATATCTCGCTTTTATTTTAGCATTTTGCACTGCACTGCTCTGGAAACTGTCTAGTTATGGAGTGGAATGCAAATACTGTAGCGTGAATGGATGGATGGATGAATGTCGATCAAGATGATCATCACTGTCATCTAATACGCTTTGTAGCCGCCTTTCCAAACAGCTACATTATCAGCATTCACTGGGTGGTATCTTATGGGAGCACTGCAGTCCTGCTAGCTCCTTGGGCAGGCGGAGCCCTGTGTTTGTGCAACAGGCTTAGCACTGCAAAATGCAAGCCTCAAAATGAGTGCAGAAGGCCTGCAGAACCCCAGGAAGTGCTGGCCCTGAGGGAAAATGGGTTTTTCACTCTTGCCTTACAGAGAGAGGCATTTTTCTTGGGAAGACAAATATTTCAGTGTTCGAATTTGGAGGTGGTCTTCTCACCTTGCATCCAGCTGCTAAAGCGTAGCCTCCTCCCACCAGAACAACAATCTCCCATGGCATTGTTTTCTCAAAGTCTTTCCAGGTGATGATGGGTCCCCTTGAGCTGCTGTCTGTAGAATTTGCAACATCTCCTGCTACAAAGGAAAGCTACATCTGAACAGATAAAGGTGCCATTGTTCCAGATTCCTTTGCCAACCCCATTCTTCAGACTCAGGTCCCCAGGAACCCTGCTGTCAAGACATCTTCAGAAAGAAACATGACATGTTCCTACCTATGGCAGATGTCTTGCCTGACCCCAGTTGGTCTTCTCCACACTCTTTTAAATGCTAAAACCATTTATTAAAATTGGAGCTTAAAAGAAATAACTGCCCTGTTCAATTTTTTGAAATAAAGATGGCCAAAATCTGATCATGCCCCTTAGAAGTACACCTGGAGAATTTATTTTATTTTATTTTATTTTATTTTATTTTATTTTATTTTATTTTATTTAGAAGGCGTCTATGCCACCCCATTCGCTGAAGCCTCGGGGCAGCTCACAACAATACCATAAGAATTCTACCATAAGGATGAAGTCAAGTCTAAGCTGGCAGTGGGCTGGATGGTTTTGCCTACTAAACAGCCCTGGCTAAAACTGAGGGATCCTAGGAGTTGTGGGCCCAAACATCTGGGGGGCAGAAGTTGCCCATCCCTGCTCAAAACTGATAGCTGAGATGACTGAAGAAGGGAAGAGAGGGCTGAGGAAGTGAATGCTAGATCCTGATCAGGATTCAGTGAGAATATGCATGCTTGGGCAGCTTCAAAGGAAGGAGCAGGGATTCCTTCCTATGGAAAATACTAAAATATGGATAAGGAACTCACACCTTCCTGAAATCCTTCACAGCTATGTTACAACTTTCGTGAGTCCCTCATACCTTCTGCCTTCTTTCCAAAACAGGGTTTCTTTGCTGGAATCAAGAAGAGGAGGAAGCCAAGGAAGACAGAGACCGTGGCATCCGTCCGGTAACCTTTCCTAGAGAAGAGGCATTGAATTGTGTTAGGACAGGCAGAAGCAATAAGCAGCAAAGGCGTGTATGTAATGCCATGTCCTGTTTCCCCTAGGGGGCTTGCTCTTCTGTGCCCCAAACACCATATCATGCACCTGCATCCCACGTGTCATGGCAGCCCAATGATGTCAGCTCCTAGCAGCCCCAGTCAGCAGAAATCCCAGATGCTGTTGTAAGGGGCAGTGCTAGGTATTGAAAAGATTTGGGGCTGAGCTCCACAGGAGGAGGAGAAAGACAACGGATTTGCATATGCACAAATGTGCGAACTTACATACCACCTGAAGTCTGTCAAGGACCCTGCAAACGAAAACACCCCTGTTTATAAAAAAGAGGTATGGACCGAGGAGAGGAGGAAGTGTGATCTCAGAAAATCTTCAGGAAGAAAGAGTCAAGTAGTGGAAGCAGCTGGAGGTAAAGCACATGTGGGCAAAAAGCCAGCTAATCAAGGGGATCAGATAGAACTGTGACCATCAGGGGTCCCACACCTTTATTTCAGCAGGTGTCCATGGATGGCAGCAAGTGGGGCAGCTAGTCTCCCAGAGAACTGGAGCTCTGAAGGAAAGAGCTTTGCATGTGGAGCTCCTGCCCTAGTGGGCTTCTCCATAGCACTGCTGCTGGTCATAGTCTAAAACATCTGGAGTGTATCTGGTAGGGGAAGGCTGAATTACAGGACCTCTATGAGTGGTATGAAACACCTGTATGGTAGTTCACATGTTCAGACCACTTCAGCTGCACCTTCCTGTGGCAACCCTTAAAATTCTGTAAGGTGAGTTTAATCACCCTGGGATAAGACTCAAGGGCAGTATTAAAATACACATAATAAATTAAATAAGTGTTATCATTTTCTCTATATTGTACATACCAGGGTTAAGGCTCAGAAAGATTGGCTTACCTAAAGCCACCTAGTGAATTTATGGCAGAGGTGAGATTCTAAGCCAAATTTAGGTTGAGGGAGTTCCTGGTTCACAGCTCAGTCTCTTAGAATGCAGTCCAAATGGCACACTTGCAACCTCTCAATTCAGAGCAGCCTTACCCAATCTGGTGGCCTTCAGAGGCATTTGGACCACAACTCCCAGAATTCCCATCCAGCAGGGTAATTGACTGGGAATTTTGGGTGTTGCAGTCCAAATATGTCTGGAAGGTTGGGGAAAGATGACTTCGAGTATGGCAGTCATCCAATGGAGGGCAAGAGGAGCACAGAGCTGAGGACTGCCTCTGTGTTCCTCCTTCCAGCTGCCTCAGTTTTGACAGTGGCTTGTGAGCTGAGGAGCCAGAAGCACCACAAGGGTGATGGCAGCTCCTTGTTCTTCCTTTCCCTGCCCCATGGGACACCCCACAACTATGGCTCCAAGGGTGATCTCATGACCTCAGAGCTGCAGCCAGTACTGAAGGAACAGCGCCAGCTGGGAGAGTGAAAGGAAAGTCCCCCAAATTCCCAGTTCTGACTTCAGAGTGCCTTTCTGAAGTCAGAGCTGGGACTCTGAATTATCCGAAGGCCTTCATAACAGTGTCTCTATCCTTTTTCCATTTAAACAACAAAAGGGGTTGCTGATCCTGATACTAAAAGTAATAAAACTCTGACCATGTGCAACTTTGCATTTTAAAACCACTGTCATGGTTTTCTGAAAACGATTCCGGGAGCCATATATGGCTGTGAAAAAGTATACAAAAGCAATACATACATAACATACATACATAAAGTATAGATACCAAATGGAGCCTGCTTCTGATGCCTCCATCACCTGCAGCTCTCTGTTCAGGTAGTTGCCCTCACCCTTGGGCTATGATGCTTTGAGATTTGGCCCAAGGTCCAGCTCTAGCAACACCACTGTTTGGATAGCCATTGGTTTGGTGATGCCCTTACCCTTGGTTTTCTGCATCCAGCAGGCCTATTAGCCTTGCCCTCAACTCTATGATTCTGTGGGTCACAGATCCTGAGAAGAAGCTTACTTTTCAAAGAATGATGACCAGCCAGGCACAAATCCAGGCTCTCGTGTAAACCACAGCAATGTCATCAAGATGAAAAAGAATGCCGTCACCATCTCAGGATAGCTAGGAAGGAAATTCAAAGAAGGATTTAAGGATAGAGCCTTGCCATGTAGGATGCTGCTGACTAGCTCTATTTAAACTTTAATACTGGGGTATTTTTGTCTTTTCGTGCCCCCTGGCTAGAAAATAAGCCCCACTGTAATAATGGAGGTGCAAAACATGTAAGCTTCGTTTACCTAATTGTTCCCAGTTTCTCATATTCTTCTTGGATTCGCTTCTCAGACATTTCTTCCCGTTTGGTCTTTCTCTTCTTGCTTATTGAGCATGTCTCTTTAAAACTGAGATCGATATAATATGCAGAAATAGAATATAATTAGATTATGGAACTGGAGCTTGATTTGCATCAAATATTCTCTATTTGCAGCATTCACTTTCAAATTTGCATACTGGAGGCAGCCGAACTAATTACAGATGAAAAACACTCACCTTGCCAAATGTTCCTATTTCTCAACATTTATGAAAATGAATCCGTCTCTAAGGTTTACCCTGAAAAAAATGGCCTTACTTCAGCCTTAAGAACTTCTTTTAAATATATCCACTGAAATGAATGATTGCTCAATAGTATGTGTAATTCCTGAGATTATAGTTTTGCTTCACAGAAAGACATTAAATAAGAACATAAGAGTCCATTTGGATCAGACCAAGAATATCTTGTTTAGAAATATCTGTTGGTTCTGATTTCTCTTAGTGTATAATATTTTCAATCTTAAATTCAGTCAATGAAAAGGCTTAAACATTTCTCAAGTCATCCTGAACACTGAGGATTTTTTTAAAGATTTGCATGGCAATTCAAACATCTTTTGTGCACATTTCTTTTAACATGTGCTTTTTTGCATGAATGCTTGCCTAACACACACACATTTTCATGAGCACATTTCCTATTATAATGCATTTTTAAACATTGTAAATGAATTTTTAATCAGAGAATTTGAATGTAAAATTTGGAAAAATGTGATCGTCCAAAGACAGATGACTTCCTGTTCTTAGAGTGGTTCGAGTGTGATTGGACAAATTAACAATTTCATGTGAATGGAACACATTTCTCCTGCCCCCTGAGTTTGCCACCCTTTTCCCCACCATGTCCAACCAAATGCTCAGAAGCAGGACCTTGGGGCCATGACCTCTCCTACTATTGGTCTCTAGTGACTGGTATTCAGAAACCTCTGATCCTGGGATGAATATACTGGCAAGCCAATCAAAGGATTGCACTATTACAGATTTCAGCTGTTATTAGTTATACTTTAAGGGTATATTGTTTTTTTAATTGTTGTAAGTCATCAAGGTAGTCTTGTTCAAAAACAGGATATTTTTAATGTAAGGGAATAAACATTCCCCAGTAATCTTCAAGAGAACAAGTAGGTTCTCTCAAGTTACACATGAGGTACTGAGGGCAGGATAAAGTCTTTGGAGTTACATCAGGGCCTTGAAAGACATGTACAAATGAACTGTGTGTAACTCAAGACTCGGGAGTCAAAGCCAAGTAACCTCTTTGCTTTCCATGTCAGTGCATAAATTGCATGCTTCTATTTAAAAAGGGAATTAACAAGTACATTACATGGTTGAGCAGGTTTGAATCTCATCTCTCTACATATGCAAATCAGGTGCATGTCTTGAGATCAAGAGATCATCTGGGCAGCATCTCAAGAGTAGAGCTTCTAATTTAACTGGAGGAGTTCCAAATGTTCGCCTTCCCTTTTGTCTTTCTCCGGTGTTGCTTTCCATAGCTGCCATGTGCTATGCCCAAGTGGCGCCATGCTTAGAGGAAAATCCCAATTCACTCATGACACTTGTCGGATGACCTTGGGCCAGTTACCTTCCCTTAGCCTGGTTTATCTCTCAGGGTTGTTCTGAAGGTAAAACAGAAGCATGAATCCCCATGAGCTTTTTGGATGGAGGATCTCCAGATGCCAGTGGCTTAAGCTGCCAGGTAAAGAGCCCTACCTACTCTTTCTCCCTGATTTCTAGACTTCCACTGCTTTCTGCCCCGTGTTTATTTTCTCCTCTCTCTTTCCTTCACTTCTTGTCCAGACCTTCTGCCTTGACTTGCCCTTTTCCCACAGATTCTGCAGGTGTACTTGACCCACTGCCTGGGTCATTTGCTTCTTTGCATATCTCCTGTTCTTGGGCTATTGCAGTGCCAAGTTTCCAGTGAAATACATTCTTGAATGAAATGCAGTAAGCAGGAGTCAGAGATTAATCAACCTCAGAATCTGCTAATGTTTCATAATAGGTTTAATTCTCTAACAGATTAAAGGAAAAATCATATTCAAGTAAATTATTGGAACTGCAACATGGAATGTGAATGCTCTTTGTGAAAGAATTATGGATCATGTTAGGACTTGTTGTAGGATTATATGTTATTTCTGATTTATTATAGCCCATTTTTATTAGGAAACAGAAAAGCCCAGAGACTCAGTGAAGCACTTCCAGGTTCGAAGCCAAATAAAACCTGTCGCAACTAGAGGTCACTGGCATTTTCTAGCTGTTCATGTACTAGCATGACAACGATTTCTTTATTTAGAATACTTGTTGATGTGCTTTGCAAAGTGGAAGGCTGCCATTGGGGGAGGTGGGGAAACCTCACTAAAATATTAGATCCAAACCACATTGTTAAAAGCAATTGAAAACACAGGTTGTGTAGTGGGAAACCTATAAGGATATGTGAAATGTCCACAGAATCTGTGCACAAGAGAATCTAACCATAGCTAAGACCAACATTTAAAGCCAGATAAAACAGGAGATAAGCAGTCCACTCTGGTATATAAAGTGACCTTCATCTGTCAGTATGAAGAGAAGTCTGGAACTGCTCAGCAAAAAAATTGGACCAAAAGCATACAGCTATTGGCATCCATTGCCCATTTTGGATGCTGGGATAGCATCCCAGCCCCATTCTCAGCAGGAAGCTGCACTCTGCGGCTGATCTAGACTGCTGCATCTCATAACTACTCCTCTGCCGCCACGTGTAAGACTATGGGACCCTGGGTGGGGGACACAGGAAGGAGATGGCGGTAGCGGCAGGAACAGAGACTCTGAAACAGCAGATTCTGCTCATGGGCAGCGAGCAGGAGCCTGCTTGGTCTGCACCAGCCCACAAGGAGTCAACCAGGAACACTGTTGGCGTAATTACTCAGGAGGGACTGCAGAACAGTTTTTCACTTTCCAACTGTCCAACGTCTTCCAACAAGCCATTCCGTAAGTGACATATGGTCCCAGCTGTTTAGGCTTGAAAAATCAGTTTATCAGCTCCAGTTTGAGAACTGGACGTCATCTGTATGATACAAGCTGGAAACAAAGAGCAATTTGCTCTTAGAGGGCATTATCAGTGGTGCTTTTCCTGCATGCTTGGGTTGCATTTAGTGAAGGGGGTTTTCCATAAAGTTTTGAACAGATGGTTTTGACCATTTCAGGTATAATGAATGTCATGCAGCATCTCGGCCCACAAGGTGCCTGAATGTCACCAGGACCCAAACCGGGCAGAGCTAGACAGACCCCATTTCAGTTTCATTCGTAGGTCCATTCTGTCCTGTGTCTGATGTATTTTCAAAAAGTATTCCACTCAAGAGTCTTATATAAATATTATTTAAATAAACTTTGTGGACTGGTTTTCTGACAAAATATACATTTTAGAGTATCTTATTCTTAAAGATACTTTGGTCTATTTTTTGAGCTGATAATTTAAATTTTTGAGCTGTGGGGATTGTGAAATTCAAGGATGGATAATCTGAAAGATTATATTCTGAGCTGCACATTACTCAAGGAGGAGCCAGTCAGGTTGGATGGCATCACAATTAGCAGGGACAGAATTCTTCAAGCAGTGTTAGCATGAAGTTAAAGTTTCTAGCTCCTAGGACTCTGTGAGGAGTTGGGAGGGGTGTGGGCATCCAGGCTGAATTGTGACCTAAGAAATGTGCACTTTTAAAATGCACACATTTACAAATGAAGTTTTTAAAATGTATAATTAAAAGTACCTGATTTTCAAAATCTACACCTTTAATGCACTTTCGTGTTTTAGTCAATGGGGGAAATTGTGCAGTTTTGAAAAGTGCATAACTTTTGTTTGCTATCAGCAATTTTCCCATTGAAATGAAACCAAAAATCGGGCTGAAAGCAAGAACCAAGCAAGCTGTGAGCTGCATTGAGCTGTGCAGGAAGCTTGGGAGACTTTCGCTGAGCCTGAGCATCCCTGGATCTCCCATCCCTGGACTCCACTTACTTGCACCCCAGGAAGAGCCAGTGCATCCAAAACCAGGTCAGCACCAACATGATGAGAGAGATGGGAAAGCTGAACAAGAACCAGGTTCCAAAGTTCACCACATCAGCATTAGGGTAATGGCTGGAATGATTTTTTAAAAAATACACATCTCACATATGTGAGTGAAAAATGAATACGTTCAAAGAAAGAAGTATACATAAAGCAGAGGTATACAGGAAAGAAGTACACATACAGCAGATTAGCTAAACAGACATGTGCTTTCCTTCTCTGAAAAGGAAGTGCAGAAACCCCAAGAGTGAGGCAGACCCTTGGCCCCACCAGCTGGCGTCACTGGCCCTGGATTCCCTTTGCTTCATGCAAGCGTCTTTCCTCACTCCTCCTGGAGATGCTGGTGGATGAACCTCAGACTTCCTGCATGCAGGCACATGCTACACCACTGACCCACAACCCTTCCCTGCGATCCAGGGGGTGCACCTAATAGTTTCAGCTCTTCTCCCATCACCCTCTGCACCTCTCCCTCCGAAAGGGAAATAAGTAGATTCTTATGGATGGAAAGGGGCAAAGTCTTGGGGTCAACCTTAACATGGAAGGAATAATCCCAACCCCGCTGGACAGCATCTGAGGGGCTGCATGAGAGTTCAGATTCCCACCTCCAAGTCTGGATTCAGTGCTCCAACCTCAGATCTGGGAATTGGAACACCACCCCCTTCCCCTCTGCACCTGGCATGGAAAGATCTCCGTCTGCTGCTTCTCCGAGGTCTGGAATGCAACCTTGGATGGGGTAAAAAGGGGCAGTTCAGTGGGAGAGGCCACAAGATGAGCGACCCTGAGCCCCCTTCAGCCTCATTCTTCCCTTTCCAAAATGCTTTCCGCACATGGACAAAAGCCCAACTAGCAAAAAAAGGAAAGGAAGCTGCCTGTTGGCATCCACAGCAGCTTTCCTCCCCTGGAGGACATTTGAGTTAATTCCTAATTTGAGTTAGGAATGTAGCATGGCAGGAAAGGGTTAAATGAGCCAGGCTGCAGTTCCCTTTGTGGCTGCTATTTAAGAACCACAGAAACAGCCCTGTGGAATGTGATCAGGTTTGTCATCTAGTTTGGCCTTCAGCTGTTTTATGCATATGTAAAAAAAGTCTGAATTGTTCATCCAGAAAGTGTAATGTGTGAAATAGTTCTCTGAATAACTGCAGTGATAACAAGCTGTGACTCTTTGCTTCTGTGAGCAACACAGATTAAGGACATGGCTCTGTACTATTTTGCAGAAGTCATATTGGAGTTCTGGGGTTGGGGAGTGGGGGAAGAAGATCCAAAGCATTGTCTTTAAATTCCCTTCCCCTCGCAGGCATTCCATCCTCTCTGGCTGTCTCTCCCTTTCTCTCGCTCTCATCCTTAAAAGTAAATTTGCATGAAAATATTCATAAAATCAGATCGTTTTTCTTTTGAAGCAGTTTAGGCATGCCTTTGGCTTCATTAATTTCCCATCTATTGTTAACATAATTTGCTACATTAAAAAGCATAATGATGTTGCACTTGAAAGATTATTACTTTGCAGGGGGAACAAATCACTAGAACAGATGGAGCTATCCAAGAGACAAAGGGAAACTTCCCCAGCCACTCTGCAGCCTGTAGTGAGAAAGAACTAGAGAGGAGTGTCATTGAAATGAAAGAGTGCTCTTCTGTCTAGTGTCCTGATCAGAGTGGTGACAGGAAGCCAGCCGGTTCAAATTGCCACTTAGTAAAGGGTCTTTCTGAGTGGCCTTAAGCCGGCTAATGCTCAGACTCAAATTCCCTTCAATATCATGAGGCCAGGCCCGGCTTCTCTTCAGGGCTCCAGGAAAGATAATTTCCATAGTTCTTGAGAAGCAGAGTGACCACTTAGGTGGAAATGAACACAAGTTGCTTCTCTGCAAACATGGCTACACTTGCACTGCCTGGAAGTTGGGAAGCAAAGGGAATTGCAACCATCTTTCCAGAGAGGCATTCCTAGGAGTTCCCATGCAAGATCTCTGATGTGGCTGGGTTGCCAGTGGGGCTGAGTATCTACTCCAGGTTTCAGTATGAATTTACAGGAGCTAATCATGGTGCTGAACCTGTTTTAGGGGTGGGGATTTGCATAGTTTTAGTGTGATTTGTTTAAATGGAACTCGAGTTCTTGACTCCAGTTTTGTGTAAATATTTCAAGCAATTCCACAGAAGCTGGAAAAAAGTCTCCAACTCAGCCTTTTGGCCATCAGGTCAAACACAAGAAATGTGTTTAAGGACTGTTGAGCAAATGGAATGAATTTTATGGAGCTGCACTCTGCTAGGAAGATCCAATGGCTAGGAAAGACCTAGAGAGGCCTCTCTCTCTCTCTCTCTCTCTCTCTCTCTCTCTGCATGTGTGCGTGCGTGTTGGTGATTTGTTACTGGGCATCCTAGAGCAGGAGAACAGCTGGAACTGGAAAAAGGTTGCAACTTTCTTGGCTCTCCAAACTCTCTCCTTCCCTGTGCCAAACCTGAGGTCTTCTGTGATGTCCAGATGTTGCTCTACTGTCATAACATTCTAGAAGGAACTCCCTGATATAAATCTCACCTAAAGGATCATCTAACCCTTTTCTTATGAGGTCTAGAGTGGTCACCACAGAGGAAGCACTTACTTGTTGAAATACTCTAGGAAGATGAGGTTCGTGGAGGTGCCTATGATGGTTGTGAGTCCTCCAATTGTTGCCGCATAGGAGACGCTCAGTGTAAGGCACTTGCAAACCATATGGTCATGCTTAGATGGGTAGCGGTGTTTACCATGGAGGTCCACATTTTGAGGCTGAGGTGGCAAAACAAGGATCTGAGCCTGTAAAGGAACCACACCATGTAGGTTGAAGTAATCTCCGCACTGACGATTGCTTAACTCTCAGAGGAAGAAACTGCCCATTGTTAATTTGACTTCAGTAGACATACAGAGGACTGGCACATTAAACACTTTTACAAAGTCCCCTCAGCAGTTCCCCCAAAAGTGTTTGGTCAATCACAGAAATGAAAGATCAGCTGTAATCAGCCTCTGGGAAAAGTTTGGATCAGAACCTCAAACAGGGTTCTGTTTGAGACAAATAATCCTCAAGTCACGTGAGAAGGTGAGGGCAATAGTTGGCCGACATTTCATCTCTAATTAATCGTGTCTGGAATGGTCTTTGGCAAGTAACTCTCCAGTCAGTCTGAGCTGTCCATTTGTCCAATGGGACAGCAACCAGGCCATGCAACAGCCCACAGTATGGATGGGCAGCTGCTAGTGCCCTAGCAGGGCCCACCACTGTGGCCTATCATGGCCTCCCTGGACCCCACCCTGCTGTGTGACTGGCCTGCAAGCAACCACTTTCGTTTCCCAGAAGGCCCTGGAAGGACACTATCTCAGCAGCATTGTGGACCTTTTAATGACAACCTCACCATGATTATAGCCTTTCTGCTGCTGCTAGATAAGGGCTCATCTGCATGACAAGGGACCTACCAGAGATCATTTTGCTGAGCTCTCTATGCCGTCAAACCTGACATCAGATTTCCAGAAAGATAACATTACGCACAGAGAGGTCGCTTCTGCTTGTGACCACGAAGGTCAAGCATCTGTATAAATTAAGCCTAATAGTCATTTTTAGTAAACCAAACTTGTATACTGTAAACTGCCCAGAGAGCTTCAGCTATTGGGTGCTATGTTCTCACCTGGGTTAGATGCTGCCCATTGGTTTTGGAGCTCACTGTTCCAATTGTGTTGGCTATCATGTGCACACCATTCATGTTCTGTGGAAATGAAAATGTCCTTTTGTTAGAAAGCATTCCTTTCAGTGCCTTTCCAGGAAACCCTTAGGATCTTTTTCTAAAAAAAATCCGCATTTCTGCAAACCTTGGGTTATTCACAGATAATTCCCCTTTCAGCATGGGTGGTGGAATTTGAGCCAATAAGTAATGGCAGAAATAAAAGCACTCTTAAACAAGTGATCAGTGTGCCCCCCAACCATTTTTGTGGCCCCACAGCTACCCCATTTCCTGCAGGGCTGGTAAAGAAATCAATGATTTGCCACCAAAATTTGGTGGGGCAGCAATAGCAACAATGAGTCAATTTTACTTTAAACTAATTGTTCAGATATCTGAAGACAGTATCTTCTCCTAGGACTTTCAATCATTTATCAGGGGGCTTTGTTTCCACACTCCATCATCCTAGTTACCATCCTCTGGACATGCTCCAGTTTGTCAATGTCTTTTTAAAAAGTGGGATATAGAACTCAACACTTCAAAGCCAGTTGGACCAGAAAGAAGTGAGTGAAATAACAGTTTTCTCTGATCCGCACACTCTACTTCTGTTCCGAATTAGCATAGGAGTGTTGCATGCCAGCTGACAGATTAAACCAGTCTTCTCCAACCTGGTGTCCCCCAGATGTATTGGACTCCAACCCCCAACTTCCCTGACCACTGTAACCATACTGGTTGCCCATCGTGGGCTTTATAGCCTTATACATCTGCGAGGAACCACACTGAGGAAGGTTGCGTCAGAACACAGGAGAACATTGTGCAATCATTGTGATCATGTGCTACTTCTGTCAGATTTACTGTTTTGCAAAGCACAGGTTCAGTCTATGAAAATACCTTTGAATGCACCAGGGAGCTGAAATCAGCTGTTGTAGCACTACAAGAAAAAAAGAAAGAGATGTGGGGAGGGGGAGGAAAAACATTAATTTTAATTTCCAGTCCTATTATAGTAGGCCAGTCCCAGGAGATCAAGCTATCGTAGATGGGATTCCATGAATCTGTCTTCACGAAACCTGTGGAGATGGTTAGGCTGAGAGTGACCATCAACAATCACTCAGGGCCATATAATTCTATGTATGTTTAGGCAGAACAATCAGCCCAACCAGTATTCAAGGCCCAGCAACAGCTAATGAGTTTCATGGCTGAGATGAGACTTTAGTCCAGGGCTGGACAAACTTCAGGCTTGTGGGATCTACTTTGTGTTTCTGCTAAACCTCAAGATTTGGTGCCAGTCAAGATTTGGTCCCCTACCAATAGGCACAAAAGTCATACACTTAGAATTAAAGCATTCTGGGCTCACAATTTTGTTCTCAGTGCCAGAACCAATGGAGCTCACTGTCCTTCCATACCAAAATCCAGTTCTGATTGCCTCAAGATTTCTTGATTTCACCTGTACCATTTAGGAGTGGAATAATGCTGACATCAGAATTAGCCACATCATCAGCTCTTCCACATAGAGAGGGGCTTCCAGTGTTACAGGAAAGGGGTGAAGGACTTCCAGAAGTTCTCTCAAGAAGATCATAACATAGTATATACTGCTTCATAACTGCAGTTTAGTTGTAACCATCGCTCTGAGTTATCTTAAAGACTAGTCACACAAGGTGTGAGGCACAGAGCAAGGCCTACTCTGTCCAGGCCTCCCAACTGAGTAGAAACTTCTGCCAGGGCAAGAGAAAGGGAAGAACTGGCTTGGCTTCTTTCTTCTGTTTGTTGCCAGTGTTCCCCTTCAAGGCAGAGATGAGGTTGAGCAATTTGTTTGGTTCACATTTTAATGCAAACTTACCTAATCTGCATTTCCCAAACTCATACACAATTGAGATGGTACGCAATTAGATTTCAACATGTGCACTTTCACAAATTCTGCAATCTGGTTCTCCAACCAATAAATGTGTGGAAAGAAGGATAAATCACAGAAAAATGCATACGAATATATTTTTGTATAACATACAAAGCCACATTCAGTTAAGGAGCATTGCTTGCAAAAAGAACGTATTGGGTAAAATGCATACAGTGATGCATGTATCTGGAGGAACGTAGACAAAAATATCTATACATTTTCATTCCATTTTTTGAAAATTGCAAACTGATGCCAAATTGGGTACACAGAGCAAATTGAAAGAGGCATCCACCTCTACTGACTCAGGAAGAAATCTTTAAAGAGGAGGGACATTTGGAATCTGAATGAAGCTTTTGGAGAAGTTGGGAGGAAAGTGGGGAGTTCCAAGCCCAAGACAAATTCTAGGCTTCTTGAGACTCAGATCCTCTTTTGAGACAAATTCTAGGCTTCTTGAGACTCAAATCCTCTTGCATACACTGTATGCAAGTGAATATAAGAGAGCCTAAAGAAAAGCAGGCTAAGGGAAGGATAATTTGGACCAGAGGGCTGTTGTGCAAGATGTTTCTTGACTCCTTTTCTGTACCCCATAGCTCTGCTCCAAAGGGCAAAGCCTCTGCAGCGTCCACCCCAGTCCTATGGGTTCCAAGGTACTATTTGCAAGTGCACTTTTGTGTTTGGTGTGGGAAAGAGCAACTTGAGATGGACAATGTAGCAGAGGAATGGTAGACTGAGAGAGGGTTCTGTGCACTTTTCACTGCCTCTCTCTTAAAACTGCTTTTCTTTTAAACAGAGGGGATCGGAGAGAGAAAGGCTCTCTAGCATACATTTCTGTGTAGTTGACAGTGAGGTACCAGGTCAGCGGGGAATGTTCATGCATCTCAGATATAACTAGCACTTTCTTCCCACCCAGAAATTCCCATATTTCCCTTTTAATACAGGACAAACAAATTCCTTCTGCTACAACTGAAATTAAGGGAGGAAGTGATATTGTTTTTATTAAATGTTTAGCAATCACAGTTGCTTTTTTCAAATGAATTGATGCTTGCTATGGGATTCAAGTGCATTCCAGGGGAGCAGCAATGCCTTCCCTGGGCTGGTATCCCTCAGGTGTGATGGACTGCAATACCCAGCTTTCCCAGTTGGTATCCTTGGCTGGTTGGGAATGTAGTCCATCACATCTGGAGGGCATTAGGCTGGGGAAGGCTGGTTTGACCTTACCCTCCTCAGCCAGAATCCTGTTGAAAATCTGCCCTCCCACCCCATGTGACAACCAACAGTAAGAGAAAAGCTGTCACTTGGCACCAATGGGAGGTTTTTATTTTTCATAATACTGATTGCCACACAGGGATGGAGGAGGGAGAATTTCATCAGGATTTCAGACAGGGAGAGAAGGTTTAAACCTTCCTTTCCAGTGGTATAATGGACTCAGGCCCCCCAGGGATGGGTCCTGACATATCTTGGGTCACAGTGATACCAAGTGTCATCCGCTACCCTCCTCAGAATTCCCTGATCCCTTTGAGTTTAGCTGAAAATCTTTTAATCAGCTGTGCAGAAGTGAATTTTCCCAAGAGAAATGCACTGTTTTGATATTAAGTTTATTGGGAGGGCCTGTATTTGAACAGGCAATTAAGACCCTCTGAATTTACAAAAGCACCTGCTCCAGATGAAGATAAAACCCTCAGAACTGAATTTTTGATGTGGAGCAACGCATCTGCCTCTCCTTGCAGGAAAATAGCTGTGGGAACCACCTTGATCAGCACCCAGACTTAGACATTTTTCACCATGCCACTGTCCCCTCCCCTTGTGTTGCAATTTCAATGAAAATTGGGAACCTCTGCACTCAGTATTACTTGAAACAAACACAAAAACCCAGCATGGTTGCTAAGCCATACAACTGTCCTAGAACTGTATTTAATTTTCACCCCAATTGCCATCATGCATGCAACACACCTTCCTTCCTTCCTTCCTTCCTTCCTTCCTTCCTTCCTTCCTTCCTTCCTTCCTTCCTGCCAGCCAGCCATGAGCACCATAGAAATGAGGTTCCATCCCATCCTGCTTCATGCTATACTTTCCATGAGCCCCTGCCCTTAAGCTATTGAAAACTGTCTTTGCAATCTGCCATTTGCTGCTCCTGATTTTACATTTTATCTCATTGTGACCTGAAAGGGTTCATAATGTCCATTAGAGCTGGACAGGCTTCGTTCTTACTCCTCGTTGATGAAAATGAGCTCCAGTGATGCTTGCCCATGTTTTTCACCGAGACCTGGAGAAGAAGAAATGGAAGACGAGGATAGCTTTGGTCAGGGTTCAGAACTCGGTACACAACAGGATGCAGTCCTAATAAAGCTATGGCCCCTTTGTGGGTTTTGGGAGATGCCACAAAACTCTGTATACCCCAAATCAATAGATGGTTACTTGTTCCAAAGCAAAAGTAGTGAAGACGTAAAATCCGGTGATTTTTTTGTTCTGTCTTTTCCCTGGAAGCCATTGCCAGTTTTACAGAACTTGAATGCTGAGCATGAAACCATGGAGGAGGCTGTGGCTTCCAAGCCCTGCTTCTGCATGGGAAACAGCATATTTATTTATTTATTTATTTATTTAAAGGTTTTATATACTGTCCCAATACTAAAAGTCTCTGGACGGCTTACAAAAAACCAAAACCAAAAAAACAAAGCAACCATAACAACACCAATACACAACCCACTGCATTCGATAAATGATGATAAAACAAGGATAAAACCAATTAACTGGTAAAATATTGGGAAAATAAAAAGCATGATAAAATATTGTGCTAGGTCCTGCCATTCCAACCTTGGGGTCCCCAGATGTTACACAGGCAACTGTCTTATCATGAGCCACCCCCCCCCCCTTGCACTTGGCTGCTCTGGGCCAGTATTGTTGATAGCTCCACCTGGGGAACTTGAATTGATTCTGGGACCTTCTGCATGCACATTGTGTGCTCTGCCATTGAGCTACAGCCCTTCCCATTAAGCCACTATCAGCTTGGTCAGGGATCATGACCTCTGTGGCCCACCACCCAGGGACTCAAGATTGGGGAAGGTTGGGCGAGATGGGCCTTTGGTTTGGCCCTGCAGAGCACTTCTTCTGGTCTAACCTGCCCACTGCATTGGGTGTCACTAGATACCTATTGTCTCTCTCTCTTCCAGGATGATGTTGCCCGGGGTGCCATTCGACTCACAATCCTCCTCAGTATTGACTAGTTCTTGCAGCACAGCTTCTACAATAGGCATCACCATGGCTGCTGTGGATGTGTTGGAAAGCCACATGGATATGACAGTGGTGCAGCACATAAAGCAAAGGAGCAGCCTAGAATACAGGGAGGAAAAGTCATTTGGAAGACAGGCACTGTTGAACGCTCTCCCACCACTACCATCCCCTCCTCCTCTTCCTCCTCTTCCCACCCAAATTCTAACATTCTAGTAAATTACTGACATTTACTTTATGATACAGGTTTGCATTCAGCAGTCTTAACAATGTGTTATCAAAGAAAGCACAGTTTATGAACATTATGTACAATCAGAGATGCTACCAAGAGTAGGCATAGTTGGGCTAGTTGGGCTCGTGGGCTCCCATCAAGAGTTTACAGCATGGCTCCTCAAAGTACGGCCCGTGGAATGGATCCAGCTCACCATGGCCATCCATCTGGCCTGTGCTGCCATGCACTGCCCGTGTGTGCACTTGCTGCGCAGGTGGGGAGGCAGCGGCTCGCTCACTCGGAGATGGTCTCTGAGTGAGCAAGCCGCCATCGCTGCCTGCCTCCTGTATGCATGCACTCACCACTGCCTCGCAGCACAGGAGGGGAGGTGGTGGCTTGCTCACTCGGAGATGAGTGAGCACTGGGAGATCTCCGAGTGAGTGAGCCACCGCTGCTCGTGCCCGATGCCAGCTCGCACGTGCCCGACGGCACCTCACTGGCCCGTGCCCCCAGGCACCTCCACCTCACTGGCCCACAATGGTCACCGCAGCCTTTCAACTGGCCCCTATTGAAAAAGTTTGAGGACCGCTGGTCTACAGCCTAGGAAGGGTCCACTGATGAGAACCACATGGAGCTGCTCCACCTCTTCAACATTGCAACCTGCCTCTTTATCTTCCTTTTGCTCTGGCTCAGACCTAGCCTGAATGGGAGTTGGGTGGTGAGAACAAGAATCGGTAGATGCCATTGTCTGTTGGCTCTCTGAGAGAGAGGAAGAACGTGGGAGAAATGATGAAAAAGAGGATGAGGAAGAAGAGCAGCTGGTGACCATGAGGAAATTAAGGTAGACTCACTGGCAAAGTGCCCTTTGACCCTTAGAGGAAGCACTGTTTATCTGAGATTAGAAGAATTTCAGGAAAACTTTGGTGCCATTGCAAACATTTGAACTTACCCTTTGAACTCAAAAAAGGTGTCACAGAGCCAAGAATATCAATGGATTGCCAGTAGAAATTAAAACCGAAGCAAAGGGGAAAAGGAGTGACAGACCACAATAAGAAGAAGCAGGAAAGGAAAGGAAAGGAAAGGAAAGGAAAGGAAAGGAAAGGAAAGGAAAGGAAAGGAAAGGGATAGGAGAATATTTTAAAACTATGAAATAGACTGCACGGCTGTGTTAGAGGAAATGATGTGGATGCATTTGATAACCCCTGAAATGGACTTATTTCTTTTGAATCCTACTTTCCATCTGCGTGCAGGGCTGTTGACCCTTTGATTGGCTAATAAGCACCACTAACTACTTCTAATGACTGGTTGAGTTTTCATTCTGTAAATACTCCCTCTGCCATCCACTTACATGCCTGGTTTTGCTCCAGCCATCATAACCATACGCAAGGCGATCCGCTTGTGCAGATTCCACTTCTCCACAGAGGCTGCCACACAAATTACCCCCATGAGCAACAAAGTGGTGTTCTTGATGTATTCTGCAGCCACCTACAGAAAAGGCAAGTTGGGCATAGAGTAAAGGGACAGAAATATTACAAACAAATTCCATCCTAGGAAACTAGAGCAGCTATAGAGTCTAGCAATGGGAATAGTGCCTTCCACACCCTTCCACCCCTTTTGTTTAGTCACTGCTTTCCTGTGTTCAGCTTGATTTCATGCATTCACATAATCCTCCTAAAATTCTGCAAAATATAAGAGCAAAACAGTTCGCTCATTTGATTAACATATGTTAGAGAACTTGGCTCATCTACTGTGCAAACTTTGCAAGTATTAATTTTGCTTGCATTCCATAATAACCCACGTAATAACTAATGTTGCTGCAATATATGTATTTGATCCTGACCTCCCTTAAAAATGCTCCAGGCAATGTATACCCTCCCCTCTTGGCCAAAGAAATTTTTCAAGATGAGGTCAGCTAAGAGATCGTGACTGATCACTTGGTGGATTTCAGTGCCTAATGGGAATTTGATTGCAACTGGGTTGCTTCAGCCCAGGAGCCCACTAGCAACCCAGTGGCAGCAGCAGTTCGTGTGTTGTGGTGGCTAGAAATTAAGCCTGAACGGTCTAACCACCACAGGCCAACAACTCTGCTCCAGCTTTGCAAGAACCCAAACAATTCTCATGTGAACATTTTCCATGGTATGAAAATTACTGTGGGACACATGAGCACATCTTTGAAGCTCATTTCCTGTCTCCTTTTTATCTGTGTGCAGCTGTCTTTTTCTGTCTCTGTCAGTATTTGATTCTCTCATCGGCCCAGATGCTAAGTCAGGGTAGGGAACCTAGTGCAATGTAGATGTTCTTCTGTCCTACAACTCCTTTAATTTATGACCACTGGCAATGGTGGCTGAGGGTGATAAAAGCTGTAGTCCAAAACATCTGGGAATCACCAGGTTGATGACTCCTGTTCTGGGATGCATTGTGGTTAGAATAAACGATATTGTTTGGTTAAGATGATGGTTGTAGAACATCTGGCTGTCTGGGCTCTGCACGTCAACGCACACATTCTTCTGGCTTCTGCCATTTGGACGAGGCTTGGCTTCCAACATTCTCCCCTGGAGAAATGACCTCGAAGGAATCCCCACTATTATCATTGGCTAAGAGATTTCACAACTTCTTCAGGAATGTTGGGTGCCACCTGAAGCCAGGGACTAAGTCCACATTGGGATGAGCAGCTCTTCCTCCCAACACTGACTGGGTTGCGCTGCACAAAGTGTGGCATCACCAGACAGATGCCAGGTGCCACCCTAGGCATGGAATTCATGCTTCTCCCAGCACCAGCTTTCACTGTCTCTCTTTCAGAACAGCTATATTGGGAAGGCCAGGAACAGATGGCATCAGCAACTGTGGCCCTGCCCTCTGATGCCATCTGGCCCACAGGTGGCGCAGCAGGGAGGCAATCCACTCCTTGATCATAACCCAGTGCTGCACTCCGGATCTAGCTGGTTCCTGACTTCAAGGACCAAATATGTGGCAACAAAATTACACAGACATGTGACTCACAGACAGACAACAATGAATGCACCACTGCAGTTGGTGGTAAGTAGCATCTTCCCGAGACAGGATCTACCCCAGACAGTAGAAATCTAAAATGAGCCATTCTCTTGGGGTTGGTTAAATATTGGCAGTGGTGGGCAAGATGTAAGGTTCTGGGCCATTGACCCGATACTCAGCCTTCTGTGATATTCCCTATAAACCCCATTGTTGGTTGAACAATATCACGAACACACAGTAAAGCAACATGCCTTGTTGGCTTCCCTATCAACCCACCTTGCTATCCTTACCAACTTAATAACTTGAATTAAATGTTCCAGGTGTGGGAAACTGATCTTTCCTACACATTTCTCACAATGAACTTTCCTGCAGGGGAACATAGGAAGCAGTCCTATATCAAGTCAGGTCACTGCTCCACTAGCCCTCTTGTGGTTCCCCAGGGTTTCAGAGAAGAATCTTTCCTAGCTCTACCTGGAGATGTTAGAGACTGAACATGGGACCTTCTGTATCAGAAGCACTTCTATATTACCACCACGGAGTTACAGTAATGGTTTGCTTCAAGGGTTGGTTACACTTTATCTTGTTTTGGCTTGCTTCCACTGGCTCTTGCCTTTCTCCCCAGCCTCTACCCTCTGTTAGTTTGAGCTGCAAGAAAAAATCCATTGAAACAAACAGCACAAAGAACCTTTCTTATTCCCCTTGATCCTTTTCACACTTTTGGGGGTGGAGGAGTTGCAAAAACAAAGACTAATGTTCTTACAAGCACAAGGTGCTGGGTCATAGGCAGCAGGTTTGCTCTGGCTTAAATGGGGAGAAAGCGCCTTCGTCATGCTTTCTAGCATGCCAAAATGACTTAAACCTAATCCCCCAGACCCACCCTGGGCTGATGCTACTCAGTTTTCTGGGAAGAGCTGCTACAAGTCAGCTTTAAGTATGCTCACCAGCAGTAGCATGGGAGCCCTGATGAGCAGATAGTTTCCTTCATAGCACTGCAAGGAAAGGGCTAAGGTCAACCGGAACATCAGCAGGCACACTTCAGCACTGCCCATGCAATGCTTCTCTTTGCAGCATTACAGGACCAGCGTGGGAGATGCCGTACTACAATAATTCTCATACCAACTCTAAGGAAGCGATGCGCTATACAAGAGTCAGGCAACGTGTGGCCCCCGGCTTGCATGCCGTCACTCCGACCATTGCTATATCCCCACTGCCACCACCAAATTTGGCACAAGGGCAAATAGAAAGCAGCCATTCTGTAAGGAAAAAGGCATGCAGCATGTTCATATCCTGTTTGTGAGCAGAATCATACTGCACCTTGTTTCCTTGCAAAGTTGCCTCTTTGGAGGCTAGTTCCATGGGAATTTTGGCTCTGGCAGTTGTGGTAGAAGGGATGGAATGAAGCCCACAGTCCCCCAACCCCAGAAGATGCTACACCTACTATACACAAATGCCCTGTACCACTGGGGCTTCTAACGAACAAGCGTTTGATCCTGAGCTCCCTTGAAAATGCTCCAGTCAATGTATATCCTCTCCTCTCAGCCAAAGTAATTTTTCAAGATGAGGAAAGCTAAGAGATAGTAACTGGCTTAAGATCACTCAGTGAGTCTCAGTGACTAATGGAAATTTGATTGCAACTGGGCTGCTTCAGCATAGGATAAGGTTGTCTGTCTCACAAATTTGAATTGTTGCGCATTTGCACAAATGATCCATTCTCTTCCTAGATGGAAGTGGATTACATGGCCCCGTAAAACAACAACATTGCCCGGAGCGATTGGACCAGCTGAACTTCACAGCTTTCAACATGAGTGCTGGTCTAGTGAAGCTCACAGCCTTCAAGCTGGGGCTTGTGTTCATTGTCTTGCCGTGTGATATAGCCAAAAGGATCTCCAAAGAGAAAGACAACAGGGTACAAGCTCTATCCCTTGCAGGATGATCCACCAACCAGCTGCCACCAAACTGTAAGCTAGCAGTGAGAATGCAGGACAAGGATGCGCCCCAGTGGTGGTGAGAGTGCTGGACTCAGGAGATCCAGGTTCTAGTCCCTGCTTGGCCAAGAAGCTCACTGGTGCACTTTGGGCCACTCACAGACTCTCAGCCCAACCTGCCTCACAGGGTTGTTGTTGTGAGGATAAAATATAAGCTGCCTTGGGTTCCTCTCAAGAGAAAAAAGGCAAGCTATAAATGCAATCCAACAGTAAACATAATAGTGAGTATCACAATCAATGACAGCAGAAAGGATTCAGCACCTTTCTGGATTTCTGAAAGGGTTCTTGTCCATCATGTTTGTCACTTCACACCCTTGTAGGGTGGCTGCCTGAAGTGGAGAGCCTCCTCGATCTGTGGGAACTCTACCTGAACCAGGATGCTCATGGAGAGCCACCATAGACACCAGAGGGTTCTCCTCTTCAGGTGATCACCTCCCTGAGTACACAGCCACTGAAACAACAGAGGAATGGAGCCAGACAGGAGCTTCCCTTTGCTTCACACAATACTGCTAACTCTCTTCTGAATGCCTGAACAGGACTAATATTTTTCATTGACATCAACTCCAACTCCCAGAGTGCACATGATCACCATGAGACATGGGACACAGGAATCATCACGACCTTGCATGGTCACACAATAGCTCTGACATGTGTAGCATATTTGGTTGTGCACCTCTTCTTGATCTGTGCAAAAGCAGATTGCCTGGGGGCACCGATTCGGGATGCATTTGCACAATCACAGAAGTAGATATGCCATGGGGAAATGTAATGTGTAGGGCTCTATTCCCCAGTACCACCTAGATGGTAACACAGATAGTCCCACTGTAGCCACCAGCTCTGCATGCAGTCCACCTTCTATGAGTTCCTACTTGGTGGACATAGCCTCCTGAAGGCTGAAGACTTGACAGGTATGGGATGCAGCATTACAAGCCACAAGCATAAAAACAGAAAGCGCTCTAAAACTATAACACACCATAAATACACACACACTATTCAACAGTAGTAAGAGGGTCATGCATTTCCACCTTCCTTTGAGAGCCATCCCATGCTAAATAACCTGCATGCCATCAACCTGCAGGCATGTCTGACTCAAGCCTCAGTAGCCGTGAGGGTGAAAGTACACACATCTGACCTCGCTGGACTTCATGACTCCAAACAGTGGGTAGAGGAAAGCAGGAACAAGAGCTGCTGCCCCGAGGGGCACTGCTTCCGAAACCCAGTATACCGCTGTCACGATCAGCACATAAGCGCACGAGGCTTCCTGGAGAAAGAGAGAGAGGAAGGAGTCATTCCATATCACTTCAGCATTTGTTTGGAGCAACATTTGCAGGCCTGGCTTGGCTGGTATGCCAAGATTGATGCTTCAATCAAGTGACCAATCCAAGGAGACATCTTAGGATTTGTACTTGCACAAAGCAGTGGGTTCAAGATGCATTTCATATGCTCCAGTGTGAGCTTCTGGCTGAGTGGGGACTAGAACCCAGATCTCCAGAGTTTCAGTCCGGCCCTTGAACCACTATGCCAGACTGGCGGTATGTCATACTAGCTCTTAAATTCATATGTCAACCTGCAAGCTAAATCCAGACCCTGGCAGGGTACCTGTGAACCCTGCACATCACCTTCTGCCAAGCTGGGATGCAGCTTCTGCTCTAGTTGTTACATCCTTTTCTGCAAAATAAAGCATCTCAAGAGCCAGCTTATGCAGGAGACAGAGAAACCTGCAGAGGTCTTTTTGAGAGGCCTCTGAAGCATCCTACAATATATTGCTGGAAGGGTTTCCCACCTACCTGTTTGGCCAGGGCAGGGGGCCTCTTTTAAGGGCTGACCCCACTATGTGGGGAAAAGGGACTCCAGTGTACACCGAGTCAGACTACTGGAGACATTCCACACACACACCCCAGCAGGAGTAATTGGCATCCGTGTTTCCCCTGAAAAAGCAGCCTCGGTTGGTCTGATGCCTGCAGCTTTAAACATGCACACGGCAGCTCTTAGAGTCGTGTAATCCTCCACTGGTAACTTGCTTTGGTACTTAGCCATTATGTAACTTTGATTCATCTTGTAAGCTCACTAGCCTAGGGTTCATTATCCCCTGGTTTAGGGATCTGGCCAACAGAGAACTTTTCTCAAATTCCTGGGGAAGGAGAAGTAAGCAACCAGAATTGGCAGCTGGGGCCATTTGTGTACATGGAGAACCATGAAAATGTAGCCTGTCCCATTGCTTTTGGTGAAAGAGACAATTCAGTCAACAATGGCTCCTTCTGACAGATAAAGCTAAGGATGGATGAATCTGTGGGTTTAATCTTTAGTGCATCCACTTTTGTAAAAGTTCAAGCTCTTCCCATCCCAAAGGTGAAGAAAGTTTGAAGTTTAGTAAATTCTTGTTGAAAATGAATGAAAACAGAATTCTAACCCAGCTGCACTGGTGAAATTCAATAGGTATCTACATATATATAGATACCACAGGATTATGTGGTATCTAAAATAACATATTATATTATATATTAAGACACACCGTATAAGTGTTAAGGAAGAAGTATCACTCAGAAAAAAAAGATGGCAATCTTAGTTCTTGGTTGAAAACACAGAGATTTATACTCAGACTTTTTGGAGCTAAGCACTCAGCTCCTGGGCTTGGATGGATGAACCTGTCATTTTCGGTTTCTTGCCTATCAGATGTTTTGAGGTTTGTCTGTTTATCTTTAATTTCAACTTATTTCCATTCTGAGCATTGAGTAATTTGTGAATTTGGTAAATTATTATCAAAGAAATTGGAATTCTCTCCCATTCCTAGTACATAGTAACTTCATACACGATTAATATAAAACTCTCAGTTATTGTACTCCATCCTGAAGTTATGTTTGGTTTCAGGAGTGGGGAACATGTGGCGGTCTAGATCTTGTAGTGCAATGATACCCATCAGCCCCAGCAAACAAGGTCAGTTGTCATCATCAACCATTCAGTCATGTCCGATCATTGGCCACTGTATGGATCATTGCTCTCCATGCCTCTCTGTCTCACACTGCTTCCTTCAAGAAGGAAGACCAGTAGCTGGGGACAATAGGGAGCTGCAGTCCAAGGACTTCACAGGTTCACCTCCACTGTTGTATCTTAGGGCTGTGAAGAAACCCCCATGGTTGCAAAGACATTTTCTTTGCTTGCCTCAACATTCCTCAGAAGTTTCACCCCTAAGCAGCAGCCTCCAGCTTTGCCTCACACAAAAACCTTTAGGAGTGCATGGATCACTTTCTCACTGCCTTCAAGACATGGTCTTCCTCTTCTTAAAATTCTCCTCACTTCCCTTGGAATCCCACAGATTTTCCATCTGAACAAGGACCTTTAAGCGAAAGGCTGCAAGATCACCAGTACAGGAAGCAGTCAAGACACCAGTGTCATAATAATAATAATAACTGCGCATTACAAGTGCATTTGGCAGCTTCTTCAGAAAAACAGGGAGGGGTGATGGCTTTTCCTCCACCCTGCAGCTGGCTGGGAGGGTCAAAGGCCGTGCATGCAAAGGCACACAGAGCTGAGATCTTGATCACTAGTTCCTCATGGCCAGCATCCTCTTTACCACCTTCCCCTGTGCTCTTGATATATTTTCTGGAAATATAAAGGAGGAATGGAGGACCATCTTGGGTGTGCATGTGGGATTCAGCAGCTGAAGGGGGTCACACACTCTTGGGCTGCAGTTAGGGTCGTGGAGATGAGGTTGTGCAACCCTGATAGAAAAACAGGTAGATAAATAGATGAGAGAGAGAGAGAGAGAGAGAGAGAGAGAGAGGGAGAGAGAGGGAGAGAGAGAGAGAGAGAGGGAGGGAGGGAGGGAGGGAGGGAGAGAGAGAGAGAGAGAGAGAGAGAGAGAGAGAGAGAGAGAGAGAGAG